>OV049924.1:238390337-238621920 GCA_920104205.1 Eupeodes latifasciatus
AATAACAATAACAATAACAATAACAATAAACAATAACAATAACAATAACACTAACAATAACAATAACAATAACAATAACAATAACAATAACAACAACAATAACAATAACAACTAACAACAATAACAATAACAATAACAATAACAATAACAATAACAATAACAATAACAATAACAATAACAATAACAATAACAATAACAATAACAATAACAATAACAATAACAATAACAATAACAATAACAATAACAATAACAATAACAATAACAATAACAATAACAATAACAATAACAATAACAATAACAATAACAATAACAATAACAATAACAATAACAATAACAATAACAATAACAATAACAATAACAATAACAATAACAATAACAATAACAATAACAATAACAATAACAATAACAATAACAATAACAATAACAATAACAATAACAATAACAATAACAATAACAATAACAATAACAATAACAATAACAATAACAATAACAATAACAATAACAATAACAATAACAATAACAATAACAATAACAATAACAATAACATAACAATAACAATAACAATAACAATAACAATAACAATAACAATAACAATAACAATAACAATAACAATAACAATAACAATAACAATAACAATAACAATAACAATAACAATAACAATAACAATAACAATAACAATAACAATAACAATAACAATAACAATAACAATAACAATAACAATAACAATAACAATAACAATAACAATAACAATAACAATAACAATAACAATAACAATAACAATAACAATAACAATAACAATAACAATAACAATAACAATAACAATAACAATAACAATAACAATAACAATAACAATAACAATAACAATAACAATAACAATAACAATAACAATAACAATAACAATAACAATAACAATAACAATAACAATAACAATAACAATAACAATAACAATAACAATAACAATAACAATAACAATAACAATAACAATAACAATAACAATAACAATAACAATAACAATAACAATACAATAACAATAACAATAACAATAACAATAACAATAACAATAACATAACAATAACAATAACAATAACAATAACAATAACAATAACAATAACAATAACAATAACAATAACAATAACAATAACAATAACAATAACAATAACAATAACAATAACAATAACAATAACAATAACAATAACAATAACAATAACAATAACAATAACAATAACAATAACAATAACAATAACAATAACAATAACAATAACAATAACAATAACAATAACAATAACAATAACATACAATAACAATAACAATAACAATAACAATAACAATAACAATAACAATAACAATAACAATAACAATAACAATAACAATAACAATAACAATAACAATAACAATAACAATAACAATAACAATAACAATAACAATAACAATAACAATAACAATAACAATAACAATAACAATAACAATAACAATAACAATAACAATAACAATAACAATAACAATAACAATAACAATAACAATAACAATAACAATAACAATAACAATAACAATAACAATAACAATAACAATAACAATAACAATAACAATAACAATAACAATAACAATAACAATAACAATAACATAACAATAACAATAACAATAACAATAACAATAACAATAACAATAACAATAACAATAACAATAACAATAACAATAACAATAACAATAACAATAACAATAACAATAACAATAACAATAACAATAACAATAACAATAACAATAACAATAACAATAACAATAACAATAACAATAACAATAACAATAACAATAACAATAACAATAACAATAACAATAACAATAACAATAACAATAACAATAACAATAACAATAACAATAACAATAACAATAACAATAACAATAACAATAACAATAACAATAACAATAACAATAACAATAACAATAACAATAACAATAACAATAACAATAACAATAACAATAACAATAACAATAACAATAACAATAACAATAACAATAACAATAACAATAACAATAACAATAACAATAACAATAACAATAACAATAACAATAACAATAACAATAACAATAACAATAACAATAACAATAACAATAACAATAACAATAACAATAACAATAACAATAACAATAACAATAACAATAACAATAACAATAACAATAACAATAACAATAACAATAACAATAACAATAACAATAACAATAACAATAACAATAACAATAACAATAACAATAACAATAACAATAACAATAACAATAACAATAACAATAACAATAACAATAACAATAACAATAACAATAACAATAACAATAACAATAACAATAACAATAACAATAACAATAACAATAACAATAACAATAACAATAACAATAACAATAACAATAACAATAACAATAACAATAACAATAACAATAACAATAACAATAACAATAACAATAACAATAACAATAACAATAACAATAACAATAACAATAACAATAACAATAACAATAACAATAACAATAACAATAACAATAACAATAACAATAACAATAACAATAACAATAACAATAACAATAACAATAACAATAACAATAACAATAACAATAACAATAACAATAACAATAACAATAACAATAACAATAACAATAACAATAACAATAACAATAACAATAACAATAACAATAACAATAACAATAACAATAACAATAACAATAACAATAACAATAACAATAACAATAACAATAACAATAACAATAACAATAACAATAACAATAACAATAACAATAACAATAACAATAACAATAACAATAACAATAACAATAACAATAACAATAACAATAACAATAACAATAACAATAACAATAACATACAATAACAATAACAATAACAATAACAATAACAATAACAATAACAATAACAATAACAATAACAATAACAATAACAATAACAATAACAATAACAATAACAATAACAATAACAATAACAATAACAATAACAATAACAATAACAATAACAATAACAATAACAATAACAATAACAATAACAATAACAATAACAATAACAATAACAATAACAATAACAATAACAATAACAATAACAATAACAATAACAATAACAATAACAATAACAATAACAATAACAATAACAATAACAATAACAATAACAATAACAATAACAATAACAATAACAATAACAATAACAATAACAATAACAATAACAATAACAATAACAATAACAATAACAATAACAATAACAATAACAATAACAATAACAATAACAATAACAATAACAATAACAATAACAATAACAATAACAATAACAATAACAATAACAATAACAATAACAATAACAATAACAATAACAATAACAATAACAATAACAATAACAATAACAATAACAATAACAATAACAATAACAATAACAATAACAATAACAATAACAATAACAATAACAATAACAATAACAATAACAATAACAATAACAATAACAATAACAATAACAATAACAATAACAATAACAATAACAATAACAATAACAATAACAATAACAATAACAATAACAATAACAATAACAATAACAATAACAATAACAATAACAATAACAATAACAATAACAATAACAATAACAATAACAATAACAATAACAATAACAATAACAATAACAATAACAATAACAATAACAATAACAATAACAATAACAATAACAATAACAATAACAATAACAATAACAATAACAATAACAATAACAATAACAATAACAATAACAATAACAATAACAATAACAATAACAATAACAATAACAATAACAATAACAATAACAATAACAATAACAATAACAATAACAATAACAATAACAATAACAATAACAATAACAATAACAATAACAATAACAATAACAATAACAATAACAATAACAATAACAATAACAATAACAATAACAATAACAATAACAATAACAATAACAATAACAATAACAATAACAATAACAATAACAATAACAATAACAATAACAATAACAATAACAATAACAATAACAATAACAATAACAATAACAATAACAATAACAATAACAATAACAATAACAATAACAATAACAATAACAATAACAATAACAATAACAATAACAATAACAATAACAATAACAATAACAATAACAATAACAATAACAATAACAATAACAATAACAATAACAATAACAATAACAATAACAATAACAATAACAATAACAATAACAATAACAATAACAATAACAATAACAATAACAATAACAATAACAATAACAATAACAATAACAATAACAATAACAATAACAATAACAATAACAATAACAATAACAATAACAATAACAATAACAATAACAATAACAATAACAATAACAATAACAATAACAATAACAATAACAATAACAATAACAATAACAATAACAATAACAATAACAATAACAATAACAATAACAATAACAATAACAATAACAATAACAATAACAATAACAATAACAATAACAATAACAATAACAATAACAATAACAATAACAATAACAATAACAATAACAATAACAATAACAATAACAATAACAATAACAATAACAATAACAATAACAATAACAATAACAATAACAATAACAATAACAATAACAATAACAATAACAATAACAATAACAATAACAATAACAATAACAATAACAATAACAATAACAATAACAATAACAATAACAATAACAATAACAATAACAATAACAATAACAATAACAATAACAATAACAATAACAATAACAATAACAATAACAATAACAATAACAATAACAATAACAATAACAATAACAATAACAATAACAATAACAATAACAATAACAATAACAATAACAATAACAATAACAATAACAATAACAATAACAATAACAATAACAATAACAATAACAATAACAATAACAATAACAATAACAATAACAATAACAATAACAATAACAATAACAATAACAATAACAATAACAATAACAATAACAATAACAATAACAATAACAATAACAATAACAATAACAATAACAATAACAATAACAATAACAATAACAATAACAATAACAATAACAAGAACAATAACAATAACAATAACAATAACAATAACAATAACAATAACAATAACAATAACAATAACAATAACAATAACAATAACAATAACAATAACAATAACAATAACAATAACAATAACAATAACAATAACAATAACAATAACAATAACAATAACAATAACAATAACAATAACAATAACAATAACAATAACAATAACAATAACAATAACAATAACAATAACAATAACAATAACAATAACAATAACAATAACAATAACAATAACAATAACAATAACAATAACAATAACAATAACAATAACAATAACAATAACAATAACAATAACAATAACAATAACAATAACAATAACAATAACAATAACAATAACAATAACAATAACAATAACAATAACAATAACAATAACAATAACAATAACAATAACAATAACAATAACAATAACAATAACAATAACAATAACAATAACAATAACAATAACAATAACAATAACAATAACAATAACAATAACAATAACAATAACAATAACAATAACAATAACAATAACAATAACAATAACAATAACAATAACAATAACAATAACAATAACAATAACAATAACAATAACAATAACAATAACAATAACAATAACAATAACAATAACAATAACAATAACAATAACAATAACAATAACAACAATAACAATAACAATAACAATAACAATAACAATAACAATAACAATAACAATAACAATAACAATAACAATAACAATAACAATAACAATAACAATAACAATAACAATAACAATAACAATAACAATAACAATAACAATAACAATAACAATAACAATAACAATAACAATAACAATAACAATAACAATAACAATAACAATAACAATAACAATAACAATAACAATAACAATAACAATAACAATAACAATAACAATAACAATAACAATAACAATAACAATAACAATAACAATAACAATAACAATAACAATAACAATAACAATAACAATAACAATAACAATAACAATAACAATAACAATAACAATAACAATAACAATAACAATAACAATAACAATAACAATAACAATAACAATAACAATAACAATAACAATAACAATAACAATAACAATAACAATAACAATAACAATAACAATAACAATAACAATAACAATAACAATAACAATAACAATAACAATAACAATAACAATAACAATAACAATAACAATAACAATAACAATAACAATAACAATAACAATAACAATAACAATAACAATAACAATAACAATAACAATAACAATAACAATAACAATAACAATAACAATAACAATAACAATAACAATAACAATAACAATAACAATAACAATAACAATAACAATAACAATAACAATAACAATAACAATAACAATAACAATAACAATAACAATAACAATAACAATAACAATAACAATAACAATAACAATAACAATAACAATAACAATAACAATAACAATAACAATAACAATAACAATAACAATAACAATAACAATAACAATAACAATAACAATAACAATAACAATAACAATAACAATAACAATAACAATAACAATAACAATAACAATAACAATAACAATAACAATAACAATAACAATAACAATAACAATAACAATAACAATAACAATAACAATAACAATAACAATAACAATAACAATAACAATAACAATAACAATAACAATAACAATAACAATAACAATAACAATAACAATAACAATAACAATAACAATAACAATAACAATAACAATAACAATAACAATAACAATAACAATAACAATAACAATAACAATAACAATAACAATAACAATAACAATAACAATAACAATAACAATAACAATAACAATAACAATAACAATAACAATAACAATAACAATAACAATAACAATAACAATAACAATAACAATAACAATAACAATAACAATAACAATAACAATAACAATAACAATAACAATAACAATAACAATAACAATAACAATAACAATAACAATAACAATAACAATAACAATAACAATAACAATAACAATAACAATAACAATAACAATAACAATAACAATAACAATAACAATAACAATAACAATAACAATAACAATAACAATAACAATAACAATAACAATAACAATAACAATAACAATAACAATAACAATAACAATAACAATAACAATAACAATAACAATAACAATAACAATAACAATAACAATAACAATAACAATAACAATAACAATAACAATAACAATAACAATAACAATAACAATAACAATAACAATAACAATAACAATAACAATAACAATAACAATAACAATAACAATAACAATAACAATAACAATAACAATAACAATAACAATAACAATAACAATAACAATAACAATAACAATAACAATAACAATAACAATAACAATAACAATAACAATAACAATAACAATAACAATAACAATAACAATAACAATAACAATAACAATAACAATAACAATAACAATAACAATAACAATAACAATAACAATAACAATAACAATAACAATAACAATAACAATAACAATAACAATAACAATAACAATAACAATAACAATAACAATAACAATAACAATAACAATAACAATAACAATAACAATAACAATAACAATAACAATAACAATAACAATAACAATAACAATAACAATAAAAATAACAATAACAATAACAATAACAATAACAATAACAATAACAATAACAATAACAATAACAATAACAATAACAATAACAATAACAATAACAATAACAATAACAATAACAATAACAATAACAATAACAATAACAATAACAATAACAATAACAATAACAATAACAATAACAATAACAATAACAATAACAATAACAATAACAATAACAATAACAATAACAATAACAATAACAATAACAATAACAATAACAATAACAATAACAATAACAATAACAATAACAATAACAATAACAATAACAATAACAATAACAATAACAATAACAATAACAATAACAATAACAATAACAATAACAATAACAATAACAATAACAATAACAATAACAATAACAATAACAATAACAATAACAATAACAATAACAATAACAATAACAATAACAATAACAATAACAATAACAATAACAATAACAATAACAATAACAATAACAATAACAATAACAATAACAATAACAATAACAATAACAATAACAATAACAATAACAATAACAATAACAATAACAATAACAATAACAATAACAATAACAATAACAATAACAATAACAATAACAATAACAATAACAATAACAATAACAATAACAATAACAATAACAATAACAATAACAATAACAATAACAATAACAATAACAATAACAATAACAATAACAATAACAATAACAATAACAATAACAATAACAATAACAATAACAATAACAATAACAATAACAATAACAATAACAATAACAATAACAATAACAATAACAATAACAATAACAATAACAATAACAATAACAATAACAATAACAATAACAATAACAATAACAATAACAATAACAATAGCACGTTTTCTGCCCATAAGGCAGAGAAAATTTTTGTGTGGTCATCACTGTTAACAAAATTGGAAATTTTTTAATATTATTATAGTCATTAATATTATTTTTGTTTAAAAAAGAATGCACTTCCGCACAACTTTTTTGGAAAACACAAATATATGGGATTTTAGGTTTTGTATGCGTTTGTTCAGTTGTCACAACTTCACATTCTATGTCATTGTCCGTGTCAGGCAAACATTGCAAAGGAGTGTAATAACCGAACTTTTTAGAATTCTTGTCGGAAGAATCCATTTTTCGACTTTTCGTGTTGAAAGACATTGTGTCTTCCACACTAGAAGGGGATCTATTTCTTTTGTGAATCTTTACTTTTACTAATGGACCGCACAGATGAGAACGTCTGATTAGATCAGATGACCGATTAGTACTGTATAACCTTTTTATGAAGCTTCTAGTTAAGGTGATTACCAAATCGTTTTCGGATCTCATACGGTTGATTTTTGTTTCATCATTTCATATTGCTCCTTTGAATTTTTAATAACATTCGGATCTCATACGGTTGATTTTTGTTTCATCATTTCATATTGCTCCTTTGAATTTTTAATAACATTTGCATCATTGAAAGCTAAATGCAATATGGCTTAAATGGTCACTCTTACATTCATTACTTACGCTCTAGCCACTCGTATCCAAGTTTTTCGAGAGGGTAGTCTCCTCAAGTTTTTCACCCCTATACCGATTGAAAAGGAATTTTCTAATTTTCGTACGAAATCTACGAATTTTTTTCATCGCAACCGTTCAGATACACAAAAGTGGGCAGCTTCCGAAACAATTTTTGACGCGGGCTGAAAATTTTTAACTACTCGTACGATGAATCCCTGCCAAAGTTGTTGGGGTGACAAAGAATATAATTTCATCCGAAGTGTGTCGTTGTGTGTTCACAATTTTTTTTTGTTATCAAGATATTTGAGTCGAAAATGTATTATTAATATTTTTGTTTGCAGGTTTTTGTTTTTTGTAAACAAAATGTCAATCGATTTTTTTCCGAAAACTAATTAAATGTCTGTAGTATCCGTGGCATGATGGTTAGTGCGTTGGACTGTTATGTAAGAAGTCTTGGATTCGATCCCTACCTGTGCCATCTAAAGTTTTTTCACGGGTACTGCCTCTTGCGAGGAATTGACAAATTCTTGTCATGAAAATTAGCCGTTCGGATTGGGCTTAGAACTGTAGGTCCCCTCCATCCCTGACAACATTACTCGCACACAGAAATTGTTGAGAGTTGTAAGTCACTAGGCCCAAGTATGTACTTCTTGTCTTGAAAAGTGTTTTCTCAAATTAGCCATTCGGATTCGGCTTAACCCTCTACCGCATACAGACCCATATATGGTTCACCAAATTCAACATAATTTATTTCTATTATTATTGCACGAGTGGTACAGAAATGCAATGTAGAATTAAACTAGGTCTATTTTGCTATGATAAAACGGTTTTTATTTTTTGCCAGAGATCTGTCACTCTCCAATAAGCTCATTCTTAAAAGAGCACGTGTCAAGTGTATTTCCGTGAAAAAAGTTCGATTTTTGATACAGTTTTTTTATAATAAACAGGTAAGTTCCACAAAATAAAAAAAATGTTTCTTATGTATTTATAGTTCTTTTTTAAGTTTATAATATTTTTTTTTTATTTATATAAGTAAATATGCCTTTTTTATTGGCTTTTTCTAAGAGACCATATATGGACCTTCATGCATTGTAACAATAACAATAACAATAACAATAACAATAACAATAACAATAACAATAACAATAACAATAACAATAACAATAACAATAACAATAACAATAACAATAACAATAACAATAACAATAACAATAACAATAACAATAACAATAACAATAACAATAATAACAATAACAATAACAATAACAATAACAATAACAATAACAATAACAATAACAATAACAATAACAATAACAATAACAATAACAATAACAATAACAATAACAATAACAATAACAATAACAATAACAATAACAATAACAATAACAATAACAATAACAATAACAATAACAATAACAATAACAATAACAATAACAATAACAATAACAATAACAATAACAATAACAATAACAATAACAATAACAATAACAATAACAATAACAATAACAATAACAATAACAATAACAATAACAATAACAATAACAATAACAATAACAATAACAATAACAATAACAATAACAATAACAATAACAATAACAATAACAATAACAATAACAATAACAATAACAATAACAATAACAATAACAATAACAATAACAATAACAATAACAATAACAATAACAATAACAATAACAATAACAATAACAATAACAATAACAATAACAATAACAATAACAATAACAATAACAATAACAATAACAATAACAATAACAATAACAATAACAATAACAATAACAATAACAATAACAATAACAATAACAATAACAATAACAATAACAATAACAATAACAATAACAATAACAATAACAATAACAATAACAATAACAATAACAATAACAATAACAATAACAATAACAATAACAATAACAATAACAATAACAATAACAATAACAATAACAATAACAATAACAATAACAATAACAATAACAATAACAATAACAATAACAATAACAATAACAATAACAATAACAATAACAATAACAATAACAATAACAATAACAATAACAATAACAATAACAATAACAATAACAATAACAATAACAATAACAATAACAATAACAATAACAATAACAATAACAATAACAATAACAATAACAATAACAATAACAATAACAATAACAATAACAATAACAATAACAATAACAATAACAATAACAATAACAATAACAATAACAATAACAATAACAATAACAATAACAATAACAATAACAATAACAATAACAATAACAATAACAATAACAATAACAATAACAATAACAATAACAATAACAATAACAATAACAATAACAATAACAATAACAATAACAATAACAATAACAATAACAATAACAATAACAATAACAATAACAATAACAATAACAATAACAATAACAATAACAATAACAATAACAATAACAATAACAATAACAATAACAATAACAATAACAATAACAATAACAATAACAATAACAATAACAATAACAATAACAATAACAATAACAATAACAATAACAATAACAATAACAATAACAATAACAATAACAATAACAATAACAATAACAATAACAATAACAATAACAATAACAATAACAATAACAATAACAATAACAATAACAATAACAATAACAATAACAATAACAATAACAATAACAATAACAATAACAATAACAATAACAATAACAATAACAATAACAATAACAATAACAATAACAATAACAATAACAATAACAATAACAATAACAATAACAATAACAATAACAATAACAATAACAATAACAATAACAATAACAATAACAATAACAATAACAATAACAATAACAATAACAATAACAATAACAATAACAATAACAATAACAATAACAATAACAATAACAATAACAATAACAATAACAATAACAATAACAATAACAATAACAATAACAATAACAATAACAATAACAATAACAATAACAATAACAATAACAATAACAATAACAATAACAATAACAATAACAATAACAATAACAATAACAATAACAATAACAATAACAATAACAATAACAATAACAATAACAATAACAATAACAATAACAATAACAATAACAATAACAATAACAATAACAATAACAATAACAATAACAATAACAATAACAATAACAATAACAATAACAATAACAATAACAATAACAATAACAATAACAATAACAATAACAATAACAATAACAATAACAATAACAATAACAATAACAATAACAATAACAATAACAATAACAATAACAATAACAATAACAATAACAATAACAATAACAATAACAATAACAATAACAATAACAATAACAATAACAATAACAATAACAATAACAATAACAATAACAATAACAATAACAATAACAATAACAATAACAATAACAATAACAATAACAATAACAATAACAATAACAATAACAATAACAATAACAATAACAATAACAATAACAATAACAATAACAATAACAATAACAATAACAATAACAATAACAATAACAATAACAATAACAATAACAATAACAATAACAATAACAATAACAATAACAATAACAATAACAATAACAATAACAATAACAATAACAATAACAATAACAATAACAATAACAATAACAATAA
Source organism: Eupeodes latifasciatus (assembly GCA_920104205.1). Taxonomy (NCBI): domain Eukaryota; kingdom Metazoa; phylum Arthropoda; class Insecta; order Diptera; family Syrphidae; genus Eupeodes; species Eupeodes latifasciatus. Next base: position 238,403,266 of record OV049924.1, read on the forward strand.
CAATAACAATAACAATAACAATAACAATAACAATAACAATAACAATAACAATAACAATAACAATAACAATAACAATAACAATAACAATAACAATAACAATAACAATAACAATAACAATAACAATAACAATAACAATAACAATAACAATAACAATAACAATAACAATAACAATAACAATAACAATAACAATAACAATAACAATAACAATAACAATAACAATAACAATAACAATAACAATAACAATAACAATAACAATAACAATAACAATAACAATAACAATAACAATAACAATAACAATAACAATAACAATAACAATAACAATAACAATAACAATAACAATAACAATAACAATAACAATAACAATAACAATAACAATAACAATAACAATAACAATAACAATAACAATAACAATAACAATAACAATAACAATAACAATAACAATAACAATAACAATAACAATAACAATAACAATAACAATAACAATAACAATAGCACGTTTTCTGCCCATAAGGCAGAGAAAATTTTTGTGTGGTCATCACTGTTAACAAAATTGGAAATTTTTTAATATTATTATAGTCATTAATATTATTTTTGTTTAAAAAAGAATGCACTTCCGCACAACTTTTTTGGAAAACACAAATATATGGGATTTTAGGTTTTGTATGCGTTTGTTCAGTTGTCACAACTTCACATTCTATGTCATTGTCCGTGTCAGGCAAACATTGCAAAGGAGTGTAATAACCGAACTTTTTAGAATTCTTGTCGGAAGAATCCATTTTTCGACTTTTCGTGTTGAAAGACATTGTGTCTTCCACACTAGAAGGGGATCTATTTCTTTTGTGAATCTTTACTTTTACTAATGGACCGCACAGATGAGAACGTCTGATTAGATCAGATGACCGATTAGTACTGTATAACCTTTTTATGAAGCTTCTAGTTAAGGTGATTACCAAATCGTTTTCGGATCTCATACGGTTGATTTTTGTTTCATCATTTCATATTGCTCCTTTGAATTTTTAATAACATGCTTTTAAGCAAATGCCTTTTCTCGTATTTTTCGCCTTATTCGTTGATGCAGCTTTGCATCATTGAAAGCTAAATGCAATATGGCTTAAATGGTCACTCTTACATTCATTACTTACGCTCTAGCCACTCGTATCCAAGTTTTTCGAGAGGGTAGTCTCCTCAAGTTTTTCACCCCTATACCGATTGAAAAGGAATTTTCTAATTTTCGTACGAAATCTACGAATTTTTTTCATCGCAACCGTTCAGATACACAAAAGTGGGCAGCTTCCGAAACAATTTTTGACGCGGGCTGAAAATTTTTAACTACTCGTACGATGAATCCCTGCCAAAGTTGTTGGGGTGACAAAGAATATAATTTCATCCGAAGTGTGTCGTTGTGTGTTCACAATTTTTTTTTGTTATCAAGATATTTGAGTCGAAAATGTATTATTAATATTTTTGTTTGCAGGTTTTTGTTTTTTGTAAACAAAATGTCAATCGATTTTTTTCCGAAAACTAATTAAATGTCTGTAGTATCCGTGGCATGATGGTTAGTGCGTTGGACTGTTATGTAAGAAGTCTTGGATTCGATCCCTACCTGTGCCATCTAAAGTTTTTTCACGGGTACTGCCTCTTGCGAGGAATTGACAAATTCTTGTCATGAAAATTAGCCGTTCGGATTGGGCTTAGAACTGTAGGTCCCCTCCATCCCTGACAACATTACTCGCACACAGAAATTGTTGAGAGTTGTAAGTCACTAGGCCCAAGTATGTACTTCTTGTCTTGAAAAGTGTTTTCTCAAATTAGCCATTCGGATTCGGCTTAACCCTCTACCGCATACAGACCCATATATGGTTCACCAAATTCAACATAATTTATTTCTATTATTATTGCACGAGTGGTACAGAAATGCAATGTAGAATTAAACTAGGTCTATTTTGCTATGATAAAACGGTTTTTATTTTTTGCCAGAGATCTGTCACTCTCCAATAAGCTCATTCTTAAAAGAGCACGTGTCAAGTGTATTTCCGTGAAAAAAGTTCGATTTTTGATACAGTTTTTTTATAATAAACAGGTAAGTTCCACAAAATAAAAAAAATGTTTCTTATGTATTTATAGTTCTTTTTTAAGTTTATAATATTTTTTTTTTATTTATATAAGTAAATATGCCTTTTTTATTGGCTTTTTCTAAGAGACCATATATGGACCTTCATGCATTGTAGGCTTTTTACTTTCTTTTTGTTAGGACCATATGTGGTCTTATATGCATTGGTGACTTAACTGACTGAGTGATGTAAAAATGTGTATTTTGCTTGTAGGATGAATTCAAAGAGTTTTTATGGCAATAATAAACTTGTCAGTGCTATACCTGGCGATGGCTGTCAAAGTGATGACGATCTAGCTTCGGATTCTGGTGATGAATATGTACCTCAGAGTGAACATCGAAGAAGTTCAGTGGTAATCCCGGAGACAGACAGTGATTGTTCCGATGACGAACCCGAACCAATTCTTCCGAACACAACAAAATCGATATCGAAGAAAGCAAAGCCTGCTAAAGTTAAATGGGTAACGCAACATTTAGACCCCTTTGACGGGGAAAATTTTAAATTTACAGGAATAACGCAGTTACCGGAGTTCATTGAAAAACTGGAATCACCTGCAGATTTTTTTTTATTCCTTTTTTCAAATGAGCTTATCGACACCATAGTAGAGCAATCAAATCTTAAATCTGTACAAGATAACATTAACAAACCAGCAAACATTAGTCAACATGAAATGGAACAATTCATTGGTATGATAATTTTCATGTCAATAGTAAAACTACCTGCATCGCGGCACTATTGGAACAAGACTATTGGACAATCACAAATATACGAAACTATGAAATGTAACAGATTTGAAGCCATAAAAAAGAATCTTCACTTCAATGACAACAACAATTTTATTCCCTATGGCAATCCAGGACATGACAAACTTTTTAAAGTGCGACCACTTTTGAACGGCATTAGGCAGCAACTTTTACTCGTGCCAAAAGAAGAATTTTTAGCAGTTGATGAACAAATTATTCCAACTAAAGTTCGACATGACCTCAAACAGTACAATCCCGCAAAACCTCATAAATGGGGATACAAAAACCAAGTCTTGAGTGGGGTATCAGGATTTAGTTATGATTTTGACATTTTTGCAGGTGATCAAAGCAACACCCGTCCTGAAGGCGCTCCTGACTTAGGTGTTAGTGGAAATGTCGTAACTCGTCTCACGGCAACTGTACCTAGAAATGTCAATCATAAAATCTTCTTTGACAATTGGTTCAACAGTCCTAAACTTCAGGTTCATCTTACGAAAATTGGTCTATTGCCATTAGGTACTGTGCGTCTTAACCGTGTTCCCAATTTAGAAATGCCTTCAGAAAAAGAACTTAAGAAAAAGGGAAGAGGATTCTACATTGAAAAAGTTGCTGTCATAGAAGGGGTTCGGATAAGTGCTGTCACTTGGTTTGATAACAAGCCAGTTCATATGCTTTCAACATATGTAGGAAGCGAGCCAGCTACTAAAAAAAAAAGATATTTTAGAAAAGAGAAAATGTTTAAGGATATTAACTGCCCTCAGGCTATAACAGTTTACAATCAGCATATGGGAGGTGTGGATTTATTGGATTCTATGCTTGGCTTATATAGAATTCATTTACGGTCCAAAAAATGGTATAAGAAGATTTTTTTTCATATGGTGGATATGTGTGTTGTCAATTCTTGGATTCTGTGGCGAAGGAATAATCCAGAATTATACATGCCACTTTTTGACTTTAAGCAAGCAATCTCCGAACACCTATGCAAATCTGGAAAAACTGTAATGGCACGGAAAAGAGGGCGCCCTACAATTTTGGCTACTGACCTAAGCAGAGATGGAACTCCACTACATTGCGAAAGTCATTTTAGTCAAGGAAGTCCAGCACCATCGAATTCCGGCACACCAACTCGGCTTACAACACCGACAGCAAAACGAGCTAGAACCCAGGACTATCCATTGACCTCAGTGAGAACTGACAAAGTTGACCACATGCCTGAATGGCAAAAAAAACGACAAGAATGCAAGGTGTGTCAACTTAAAACCTACACCAAATGCAGGAAATGTAACGTGTTCTTATGCTACAATGATAAGAGGAACTGTCTGGCTAAATTCCACGAATAATAATAATCATTCATCATTTAGCCTTTAATGCATAATAAACCATATATGGGCTCTTAATTTTTGATTGAAAATGGCCTTAGTGCATGATGACCCATATATGGGTTCTTTATGTAAAACATAATACATTATATATATAAAAAAAAAAACTATGTAAAACTTTTTCTTAAACCTAAATAAAGATTAATTAATGTTATAATAATTTTTTTTTCGTTGCCTTCATAATTCATGCAGTAGAGGGTTAAAACTATACATCCCCCCATCCCTGACAACATAACGTGCACCCAGGAATGGGTGAAAGTTATAAGTCACTAGGCCCTAGTTCTCAACGGACTGTTGCACCACCTAATTAATTTATTTTTTATTTAAATATCTTAAACAATATTTTGTTCAGAATGAAATAAATTTTAAGCAAATACTCCAGTTTGGTTTCGAGATATTCGAGTCGAAAATCATTTTTTCCAATTCTAGTAGCATTTTTTGAGTTTTTTTATTTTTTATAAAAAAAACTGTCAATTGAATTTTATTAAAAATGATTTTAACAATATTTTTTATAAAATCATGTAAATTTAATGGACATAAAATTATTTATTATTGAGATGTTTAATTCAAAAATCAATTTATACTAGTTTTCAGTAGTGTTTTTAAAGAAAACTTTGAATTGCATTTTGTTTTTAAATTTATCAAATTGTAGCAACAACATCCTTTATAAGGTACAACTATTTTAAAGCTATTATCTTTGTTTTTTACCCAGATATTCAAGTCGAAAATCAATTTTTGCAAAATTTTAGTAATAATTTGCCTAGGCTTTTATATTTTGGAAATAAAAAACTGTTTTTCTAAAAAATTTACCAGATGTTTTAAACTTTATTTTTCGATATATAAAATTGTTTTGGAATTAAAATCATTTCTTATTCGAAAAATATTCGAGCTGAAAATGTTTTTTTTTATATTTATTTAGCATCACGCCGCAACTCGCAATACATAATATAAAATTTAATTCAAGTCGCTAGGGTTATTGGTTTGTTTGATATTTTTAATTAACCAAAGACCTTTTTTCATCTTTTGATTTAATTATCTTTAAAACAACATTTATTTTAAGTCGATATTAATAAATTAATGAGAAAGACACATTTTCACCCTATTATTTATTTCCGACGCATAGCCAAAAGTTTAAGTGCACGTAAATAAGTCCCAGACATTTTACTCTAAGCTTTCCACCTGCTGAAATACATATGCTTTTTTATTTGAAATATATCCTTTTTTTTAGTTTAAAGTTTATTCAAAAATTTGATTTATTCTATTGACATTGTAACCAAATTTGTGAAAAAAGTGAAACTCAAAACATCTTTAAAGCTAGTGTAGGTCTAGCTTTGAAATAAAATGCACGACTGGGTCGCACGAACTTGCTCCTGTATGCAAAGAGTCTGTTTAAAAAAGTACCTATATAAGATCTAAAAATATACCTGTAAAATAAGTTTGTCTTCAATAAATGCCATTTGATTTGTTAAAAAAACCGAGCGCTTCATCCCAAGACATAACCCATCCTAGGACAACTCATCCCGGAAATGAAAAATACTTGTAAGCATACTTAACGAAAACAATTGTTTGTGTATTCAACTAGTTCGTTCAAAGCGTTTTCCTTTGGATAGCTTTATTTTAATTTCATATTAGAAGAACCAGGATGGAAAACAAATTATCTGAAGATAAGAAAGAGGAAGAACATGTATGTACATATGTTTCAATTGTAAAGCGATCGCCTATTGGTTGTGTAGTTAGGTAAGTGTCTAAAACGAATAAGAAATAGTTCATTGGCGTGCTCAGCTTTATGCAGATAGATAGATAAACACATGTTTATGATGATAATGAAGGAATGTTATAGGTAGGTAGAAGGTACTTACTACAATCCAATCACATTCCTTCTTTCCTACAATTTTTCAGCGCAAACATGGAGTTATTATGTTCAGTTTATTTTTTTCGTTAAAGTTTCAAAAAAAACAAGCATACGAACAGGTACAAGAAATTGCTATTCATGTGTTGTTTACAGTCAGGCTCTTGTGCGTTTTGGGTTTTAGTTATAAAGTGAGACGTAAGCAGTAGTAGAGGTTGTACGTAATACCTACATATATAGGTATAATGTGTATACGTTGAAAAAGTGATTCTAATAAAAAATACATACATATACTCTTTCTGGCCCGTTTCTTTAACTTGTACTAAGTATTTGTTCTTTTATATAGGCGAAGGCAAGTAAAATATGTGTGAAACAACCTTATTCTTAAGGAATAATATTTTGAAATCATGTATACCAAGGTACCCAGATAAAACTTCTTGATAGACACTTTAAAATAGATTGTTGTTTAAATATTTCATATTCGTTAATCCGATGCAGTGGCGCTACACGGCCATCGTTGGTATTTACAATAGATGATTAGATTAGATTAGATTAGATAAATTTCTTTATTACAATATAAGTTTTTTATTCTATTAAAACTAAGAGCATAAGGACATGGCTAAGCTGCCGTCTACCTGATAGACACTTTTTAAACTAAAATACATACATATGTATAAGTAAAATATAAAAGTTTTTAAATCTTCAATACACAGTTTTTTACATTTTTTATTTATTCTATCAACTTATTCGACTTTTAAAGAGAAAATTGTTAAAGAAAAAGCAAATCTTAAAAAAGGAGTAGTTTTTGTTTAAAATACAATTAGTTTATAGCAGATCATAGTAATGATAGATGATGTTGAGATACATTTTATATTTTAAATTTGAAAGATATTACACTTTTAAGCAATTTTAATGACTTGGAACATACCTAAATATCTACTATTCAATTTTCACGTGATTTGAAACACAAATATTTGAAAGATATAAAGCTTTTTATGCAATTTTAATGATTTGCAACATAAATACTTTACAATTTTTTCGTGATTTGAAACACAAATATTTGAAGGATGCTTTTTATGCAATTTTAATGATTTGAAACATAAATACTAGGTATACAATTTTCACGTGATTTGATACACAAATTTTTGTTATTTTTTTAACTGGGAGAATATTTCTTAAGGTTCAAAAACTATTGCGATATGACAACGCATGTTTACAAAATTTAAAGAGATTTACCCAACCAATTGATCCGTTGAGAATATCAATAAGCTCGTTCAAAGTAAAAAAAAACTGGCTTGGAAATATAATCGCCTTATTTCTTGCAATATTGGGCAAACTGCTATAAAATGGTGAGTACCTACCTTCAAGTTCTCTTACCGATAGCTTCTGCAGTCAGTTCCTTGCAAAAATAACTCATATCAGATGACAATTGGTGGTTCAGGTTCCTGTAAATGTTTCTACTTTCTGAAGAGGCTGCCCTTTCTAGATATTGTAAATATATCGCATTATCAGTTTTAGCAATCAGGTCATCAAGCAAATTCTGCCATTCTATAACGTTATTTTCAGTTAAAGGAAGCGTTACATTTTGTGCCGCAGCAAGATGGTTCCATTCTTTGAAAGGTGTTACGTTTCTTCGAAGTTGCCTTAACAGAATTGACTTATGTAGTCCGTTTTCTCTTTTCACTACTGTAGTCAGATAATTGGCATGCGATTTAAGATTTTGGATGTAAATCGGTGCTAAACCTGACTCCACATGTAAAGCATACGTTGGTGTTGCGTTAGGTAATCGGAATAGTCGTTTGAAAAAGAACCTCTGGATACTTTCAAATTCCTCATGTTGAGCGTACCCAAATGCTTGCACCCCATAACACATACAAGTATTAACTGTTGCTTTGAACACTCGGTACTTCGATGCTACGTCAATGTTGCTGTTGCTGAAAAACGTTGGCCATATCAGGTTTATAGCTAGTTTGGCTTCCCTACCTTTCTCCTTTGTATGTTTACTCCAGTTAAGGTTAGGTGTTATCAACACTCCCAGGTACTTGAACTCCTTTACTACCTCGATGCGCTCATTGTTGATGGTCCATGATTCCTCCGGTAGCCTTCTTCGGTGTCTAGATTCAAAAATCATAGCTTTTGTTTTACTTGTATTGATTTTTAGGCCACAAGTTGAACAGTAGTCTTGAAGTCTGTTGATTTGCAGTTGCAGAGCACATGTTGTGTCAGCCAATAGCACAGGTCATCAGCATACAGTAAGACTTTGACTAAGGAGCCCGCCAAAATACACCTCCCGGAAGAATGTCAGTGACAGCATCGATATAAAGGGCAAACAAAATTGGGCTGAGAATGCATCCTTGGGGAACACCCGTAGACGTCTCAAACCATTCCGATAAGTTGCTTCCATTCCAAACTGCCGCAGTTGTTGAATCCAGGAATTTGGAATATAATTACGGTGACCATCCGTTCATTATTATAATGAACAGTTCATTATTTGAAGAAAATGTTCATTATGCATTATTGTGTGCCGGAAAACATAAAAATGTTCATTATTTTATACCTTACATACCCTTACATCATAATTCGTTGTCTTTCTTTTTCGGAACACTTCCTAATCCCACAATTACAAAAATCAGATCATATCATACATCCTAACACACAGGGGAAGTTAAACTAATACGCTTACACTTGCGCACAGGTAAAATTAATTTCCAGTGGTGAAAGTCACACTGGAAATTAATTTTACCATTGAGTTGTACTGACCATGACAATGGTAAAAATAACTTTCAGTGAATGTGAATGAAACTCATCTTTTTTCCATTTGGACTAGTTATAGCATTTTCCATAAGTACTTTTGAGAGTGCACTCCGACTGTTGGAATTATTGCATTGTTGAAAAACTCTCCTTCCTGGGACAAAGTGGAGTTGAGTTTAATGTATATTATGAAAAAGAGAAGCAATATTTCAATTAATAACACTAAAGTTTTCGACGAGTTTTCACATGTACAAAATTATGTTTCTTCAGAAAAAATTTTTGAATGGAAATGAGTGCTGGAGATAGATGGGTTGAAATTTTCAAGTTTTTCAATGAAAAAATGATACAGTATGAAAACATTTCAAAAATCGTAGAGTTTTGTTTATGCCTTCCTGGTTCTAATGCCCCTATAGACAGTGATGGATTTACGCCTAGGCCCGTGAGGCCCAGGCCTAGGGCGGAATAATTTGAAGGGCGGCAAAATTTATGAAATGCTTAACACTTGAAAGCGTTTCTACATTTAAACATACCTTAATGAAAGGCACAAATATATCTTCGGTCTAAAGTTTCGGAACGCATCCAAAATCATAACTTCTGTTTGCCAATTTAAAAATTCAATCTAGAAAATCTACGTTAAATTTGAAATTGCGAAAACAAACAAAACAGAACTGTAAGATAGAAAAATCTCACCTCATCTCTTTGTTTTTGTATCTGCAGGGATCAGTAATACTGATGATGCAGACTTTAAAAATTCTAGAAATGTTTATAGTGATAAAACAAGGTATTGTTTCAAAAGTTTATTTCTACGCACGCAAAAATGGAGAGATTCAACGCCGTGAGTGGTAGATTTATTTAGAAACTAAAGGCTCTGTATTTTGTATTCCATGCTTATTATTTGGTAGAAGTGGTGAAATGAATGCTTTTACTGACGTAGGATTCCGTGACTGGAAAAAATCAAAAGCACGCATCGAAGAACATGAAAATTCTGACTTTCACAAAACTAAAGTTAGTCATTTTAAAGCTTGAGCAGTAGTTCACAGGCGTGTTGATCAAAATCTAATAAAACAACTCGATGAAGATATAATGGAAACAAATTTTTTACCGAGCAATTGCAATTATTAAATCACTAGCAATAAGAGGCCTGCCATTTCGAGGAAATTCAGAACGAATAGGAGATCCTCATAATGGGAATTTTTTAGGAACAGTATGACTCCTTGCTAAATTTGTTCCATTTTTATCTGAACATTTAAAATTGTATGCACACCCTGGTAGTGGGAATACATCGTGTATATCTAAAACAATCTATGAAGAAATTATACTGTTGATTCAAAATAAAGTACTACAACAAATTTCTAGTGAAGTGCAATCTGCTAAGTATTTTGGTATAATTGTAGATTCTACGCCTGATTTAGCACATGTCGATCAGCTTACTATAATTATACGATATGCATGTACGTGGTAACGGTGAAATTGTTAAAAGGTTTCTAGAATTTCTACCAAATATCGGCCATAAAGCTAAAGATATTAAGGATGTATTGTTAAAATCTCTAGAAATACTTTACAAGAACTATACAATTTCTTTACTATATCTGCTTATCGTTGGGAAATCTTGGTGCAGCGTACAAATTTAAGAATTAAGAGTCTTTTTCAAACTCGTTGGTCTGTTTGACATGATGCATGTTACGCATTAGAAAAAGAGTGGTCTGCAATAATTGATGCACTGGAATTTATTGTCGAAAGCAGAGATGAGAAACCGACTACGCGATCTGAAGCTACGAGATTGCAGCGAAAATTACAACATTTAGAAAGAGCAATCCTAGTCGTTGTCTGGATTGTAATTTCAGGTCGTTTTAATGCTGCTAGTAAGAAGCTTCAAGAATCTCAAGCTGATTTATCATCCGTTGTGCAGATCTATAGACATGAGAGACAGACAATTTTCTGAATATGAAGAAAAAGCTAAAGCACTGTCTGGAGTTCAGGATTATTATCATTATGATACTCGTCGTCACCAGAAAAATGCAGCCAGATGACTCACGGGTAAATGAAAGACCACCTTTTTCTGGACCAGAAAATGTTCGCACAAATGTTTATTACTCTATTTTAGACACTCTTAGTCTACAATTATCCGGGCGTAAAAGTGCATCTGAAACATTTTACCAACACTTCAATTTTTTCGAAAATTAATGTGAAATAGATACAAACGAGTTGAAAAATCTTGCTAATAAATTAGTCAATAAGTATCCTGACTATTTGGAAGAGACGTTAGACAATGAATGTATTAATTTCCATTATCAATTCAAAATTCCTTAGCAAAAATAGAAGATGCCATGTATTGCATTCCCGGAGTCTTCTAGATGTTTATCCAAATTTGAAAATTTTTGAATTGATTAATATAAAAAAAAATATTTATTATTTGTCTATCTAAGGATTATAACTTATTATAAATCTTTCATGGTAATTAATTATATTTATAAATTATACTACAATAAAATAAAGTTATTTTGAAAAAAAAAAAAATATTGGATACAAATTTATGAAATAAATTTAACAATAAGGGCGGCGCATCGAACGGGGCCTAGGGCGGCAGCAAGCCTAAATCCGTCACTGCCTATAGAGAGAATTTTCTCAATTTTAAACAATGTATGGACAAACGAAAAAAACAATATGAAAATTGAAACAATCAGGTCCATTTTAATTTGCAAATGCAAAAAGGAAAGCCAGAATTAATTAAAAAATGTGTTCTTCCGAAAAGTACTTATTTTAACAATATTAATATATTGTAATTCAATGTCAAAGTTGTTTTATTAGCCAATATGATATAAAAGAGTTTAAGGTTTTGTTTATTTTTTTTGTAAATTTGTTAGAGACTGAAAAAATCTGTGTTATTTTTATGTTTGTTTTGTTTATTATCGATGAAAGGTCCTTTTTTGATTAGTTTATAAATACATATACCTAATTATACTATATTTATTAATTAATTTATATTATATATATTATATTTATTTACTATTACTCAATGAAATACAAAAAAAAATCTTGAAAACTGGTCAACATTTTTCATTTTTTGGGTAGGTACTGTTCATTATTTTTTCTCGGAAAATATGGTCACCGTAAGTATAATAGAAGAAATTTCCTAGATACACCTATAGATGATAGCTTGTAGATCAATGCTTGCCTATTAACCGTGTCAAAGGCTGCTTTAAAATCTTCGAAGCAAACGTAGAGCCTCTTAGAATTCTCCAAATACTTTGATGCAATACTATACAGCGCGAAGATATGATCCACAGTAGAGAATCCGGAGCGAAACCCTGCTTGAAAAATACTTAAGCGGTTTGTTGACTCAATCCATCTGATAAGCCTCTCATAGAGAATTGAGCTAAAAACTTTTCGCAGCGTATTTAGGATAGATATGCCCCTATAATTCTCAGCAACGCTCGTTTCCCCCTTCTTGAAAATGGCATAGATAATCGCTTTATTAAAACAGATCCGAACGGAGGCATCATCGTAGAGTTGGTTGAAGAAGTTTACCAGGTAGTTTTTGAACTGTAAAGTGGCGAATTTATAAAATTCGGAAGGGATTCCGTCGACACCAGGTGCCCTGTTATTTTTCATTTTATCCAAAACTGTATGCAGTTCGTTCAGTGAAATTGGGCAGTCTAGATCGTACACACAGGTGTGTGGTTGCGCATAACTAAACTCTAAATTGTGGTATCATTAATTGCTAACAGCTTTTTAAAATGATTTGCAAGACTGTCTTCTCCTATAGAGTTATTGTTTGCAGTTTTTTGAGAGCGTCCTTCTAGTTGTTCCCTTACATTGTTCCAAAATTCTTTCGAGTCCTTACAAGAGATAAGTTTATGAGCAACAAGTTTCAGATAATCGATCTTTTTCGTTGTGCATAGTTGTTTGTATTGCGTTTTACAGTGCATATACTGGGTTTTGAAGAAATCAGCGTTGGTTGATCTGAAAAGCTTTAAAAACACAAAGGATTTCTTTCGTAGTCGCTTGCAGTCATTATCAAACCATCTATTTACTGGTTCAGCTTTTTGGGTTTTGGTGAGTGCATATGAAGCTGAAGTTTTTATTGCGTCCATTATACTTTCTGCGATTTCATCAATTGATCTTGATGATTGTACTAAAGGTAGGATATTAATATTTCTATTAAGACGATGTTGATAAAGTACACGTCTGTTCTCCATCCATTTTAATTTTTGTAACTTAAGTAGGGTCTTTGAAGTATTATATTTTCGAAACTGATTTTCACTGCAATTGGTAGATGAGCAGAAAATATAGCTGCAAGCACTTCGAAGTCAACTGCGGTTTCTATCCATAGACCAGACACAGCACATAAGTCAATGACAGAGTGTCCTTGACCACTTATGAAAGTGAGTTCGCCTTTATCATCTCCTTTGGAAACTCCATTTAAAACAAAGAAACCAAAGTTTTCGAATAAATCTATTAGAGTTCTGCCATTAGAGTTAATTGTACCGTCTTTAGAGTTTCTTTTCACTTTGTGATTCTGTATGATGTGAAATGGGATTTTGGTATTCACCGATTCGAGCATTAAGGTCTCCAATTAACATTATATTTCCAAAAGAGCTGGTATTTATCAAATTATACAAGTGATCGAAATCATTCTGCCAGTTATTACAATTTAAATAGAGTGGTATGATAAAATACTTAGAAATATTATTATTGATTTGTATAAAAACCCTGTTTTCAAAACTCAACAAAACTACCAACAGTGCTTGTTTTAATACCACATAAAATGCCTCCACTAGCTCTTCCCATTACATTACTTCTAGTGGCTGGAACCCATTTTAATTTATAACCGCTAAAATACTTATTAAAATTATTTTCATTACCTTGTTCAATAAATTTTTCTAATAAAATAATTATATCAAAATCTAATGTAAATTTTAAAAAATCTGGTAACAAAAGTTTACTTTTGAGCCCTGTTATGTTATAAGACAATATTTTTAAATTAGTTACTTGATTTATTTTTTTATGACAGACGGCAGGTGCACCCTATTGTGATTGATGATGAATATTGTTTTGTATTTGCCACATAGATGGCGGTGATGATGCATAAGAGCTAGATGCACTGACAGCACCAGCTGTAGGCACCTTCAGTCCCCCGCTGCAGTCGAATAGCTCCAAAACGTTCTCTCCAAACGTCTGCTTTAGAAATGTCATTTCGTTGACAGTTTTGAAAATTAATCCAAGTGATAATTTGTAAACAAACATGTGTTGATCAATTTGAAGCCTGTCGCCTTTTATAATTATTTTCGCCGCCGGGTTTGCTTCAAGTAATTTTGTTTTAATCGAATAAAGTGTTTGTCGTTTTTTCCTAAACATGAGTGAATGTTCGCGGTTAATACTGATTCCAGAGTTTTTTAGTTTACTCGTTTCCGATATGATGCGATCTACAAGTTCTTTGGATTGAAGCTCCAAAATTACAGTTCCTCGTTTTTTTTGGGTGTTAATAATTTACCGAGATTTGTTTACCGGTAACACATCAGTCTGTGCGAATTTAAGCAGTCCTCTGCAAGTTTGAGTGGCAAATTCGGTTGGATTGGTGTTTTCATTAAGTGGCAAATGTACAACCACAATATTTTCATTGGCTTTTCGTGATAAAGCTTCTAATTGTGATTCGAGAAGATCACATCTTTCCGTCATTAGAGCCAGTTTTTCAGAAAGTTTGGTGTTTGTCAGTTTAAGTGTTTGAATTTCAGTTGACAATGCTGCGATGTCAGATTTTGTAGAAATGTGTTTGATTTTCTCGGTTAGACAGTCATTAAAGATTAATTTGTTTTAGATCAGGAATTGAAAGCTTTCCAACATCAACGGTGTGTGTCATTGTGCTTGCAACGAATCTTTTGTTGTTGGATTCTACTTCTGGCGATGTTTCAGATACCCCTCTTTTGCGGTACATACAAATAATTTGTATTCCGGTAGGTACTCAGCAAAAGCAATTTTAATTTTTTTTTTCGTTTTTACTTTAAAATAACTGCCTACCTTGCGAAAATAGAGGCAATTTTCGTGTGAGGAGGTTCATGTCCTCTTGTCGTGTTCTGCGTTTTACATTAATTGTTGTCTGTCTCCCGTCCCCGTCACATCACGTTTAATTTAATTTATTTAAAAACGAAACAAAAAGCTCAAATAAAATCTAAACAAAAAACAGTGATCAACAAAAATAATCAATAAATCAACAGAAAATAATAATGAACAAAAAAAACAGTGAACAACAACAGCAATATAATAAAAAAAAAAGCAACACAAAGGGAAAAGGCAATAATATATCATGGGTATTGCTTGGTGCCATTATTCTTTTCACACCATGATCTCGCCATATATATTAGGAATGATGTTGCCTATCAAATTTTACCACAATATGGTCATTGTACCAATTCCTTCTTTAATTTCATGTGGTTAAAACTTTCCGTGAATAAGCACATCATTCACTATTGTTTCCTTTATCGAAGCCCAAACCTGGACAGAGTTTCGACTTCTCAGGAATTTGATGCTCTGTCTGACTCCATTCAAAGAATTGTCTCCCTGTATCTGAAATCGTTATTACGGGCGATTTCAATGTACACAATTCTTCATGGCTTCAACATTCGGGTCAGACAACACCAGAAGGAATGTGTGCTGAGATCTTCGCTGAGTTGAACCACCTAACTCAGCTGGTCGACGAGCCCACTCGAATATCGGACGTGGTAGGTCGAGCAGAAAACACTGTTGACTTGTTTCTTACATCTGACCCTAGTAAGTACACTATTAGTGTTCTATCTCCTCTAGGCTCATCTGACCATTGTGTCATATCAGCAAATTTCTCGTGTCAAAACTCTCCAGTTAAAGAAAGAGCTCCTAAGCGAACCGTTTGGCAATACGAGAAAGCCATTAGGATCTTTAACTGGTCACTATGCTTCCTCGATAGTGACGTTGACGCCAGCGCTGATATGATCACAAGTTTGATTCTCCTTGGAATGAGAACTTTTATCCCGAATAGGGTTAAAAGCATCAGACCTAAGGAAAACGCATGGTTCGATGCGAGCTGTAAAGAGGTTATTAGGGTCAAGAAGGTAAGTTTCCGTTGTTTTAAATCCAATCCAACTGAGGAAAACCGGAATAAGTTCAAGCAAGCCAGAAAGGCCTGCAACGTCCATATTCGACGGACCAAATTTTTACATGACCAAAAGGCAGTAAAATTTTTTGGTTAAAAAACATGAGTAATTCTTCCTCTTAGTCGGTTCCTACGCTCATTGTCAATGACACTCCACTTGTTAGCTCTTTAGAGAAAGCTAATCTCTTCGCTAGGCAGTTCGCCGCCAATTCAACGCTGCCAATGAGTGTTATGACTCCGCCTGTCATCGAGCGTTAGTGATTCTATGGGACCAATCTTTTTTCGCACTCGTGGCGAGAGTCCTAAAAGATCTTAACATACATAAATCCGCTGGTCCGGATGGTATCCCCGCTATTGTTCTGAAGAGGTGTTCTTCAACGTTGGCAAAACCACTGCGTAAGCTTTTTCATCTGTCCTACTCCTCAGGTCTCGTTCCGAGTGGATGGAAAACCGCATTTGTCCAGCCTATTCCCAAAAAAGGCGAATCTTCCTCACCCTCTAATTACCGACCGATTGCACTTACGTCTCTTCTTTCCAAGGTCATGGAAACGCTGATTAATTATCAGCTTAAGAAATATCTTGAGGAACGGAAGCTTCTTAATGACCGGCAATACGGCTTTCGTAGCAATAGGTCCACTGGTGATCTCATGGTTCATCTCACCAAACAGTGGAAAAAATCTTTACATCGTTTTGAAGAAAGTAAGATTATTGCACTTGATATTTCAAAGGCATTTGATAAAGTCTTGCATCTTGCTCTCTTATCGAAAATGCGTGCTTTCGGTATCGACGAATCTCTTCTTCGTTGGATTAGAAATTTTCTTTCGAACCATTCAATACAAGTTGTTTTGGACGGATTCAAGTCTGAAACCCATAAAATAAATGCTGGTGTGCCCCAGGGCTCCGTTTTGTCTCCAACCCTCTTCCTCATTTTTATAAATGATCTCCTGTCTGCTTCTAATCCAATACATTGTTTCGCTGACGATAGCACCCTTAGCTTTTCATATTCGTTTCCAGACTCACAACCCTCCTCTTCGGATGTGGAACTGCAACGACAAAATATGATTAGCTCATTAAATTCCGACCTACACAGCATTGTACAATGGGGAATAAAAAATCGTGTGGAATTTAATGCTTCGAAAACGCAATGCTGTCTTGCATCGTTAAAACGAGATAAACCCTCTTTGCCACTATCTATGAGTGGCACTTGCATCAACGAAACGGAAAATCTCGACATCCTCGGAATGTGCATCAGCAACCACCTTTTGTGGAGCGATCACATACGCGATGTTGCCAAAAATGCCGCAAGATGTCTAGGTTTTTTGAGACGTTGCAAGAAATTTTTCTCTCCGTCTGATCTGGCTACAATCTACAAAACTTATATACGTCCGAAACTTGAATATAACTCTCATCTCTGGGCTGGTGCTCCAGTAACTTATTTAAGCCTTTTGGACAGTATTCAAAGTAGAGCTTTTAAAATGATTGGTGACATTAACATCATCAACTCGTTTACGTCACTCGAACATCGACGCAAGGTTTCTTGTCTAACCCTTTTTTACCGTTATTTTAACGGACTATGCTCTAGTGAAATAGCCAGTTGCATTCCTCCCCTTAAACAATTTAACCGTAATACTCGCGCTTCTAGGAATGCAGAGATTCATTTTCTTAGCCGTACTACGCGAATGTGGAACGCCTTGCCACGCTCTATCTTTCCCTATCATTGCAATGTTCAGGAGTTCAAAATCAATGTACACCAACACCTCCTATCCAACCCTTCCCTCCTTTCCTAATGCTCACATTGTGTCTTTGGCATATTAAAGGTATAAAAAAACCCTTTTAGTGTTCGCTAATTATAAAAAAAAAAAACTATTTTAAGATTCAAAATTTTACCTGAAAAATAAGTTTGGGCAAGAATACGATAACTCAAGCGACAAGATATTATAACGGATTTCTTAAGAACAGTTAAAAACAAGCATTTCTTACAATGGGAGGGGGTCTATCTCCTCCCGTTTAGGCAGGAGGGGCAATTTAAAAAAATTATTATTTAAAATGGAAAAAAAAATAATTAAAAAATAACGGTAATACTAACAATTAAGTTTTATACATTTTTTTAAAGCCAACATTCTGTTCTATTAGCCAGTTTATAAATCAAGTCAAAACTATGCGTAGTTT
The DNA here is from genome assembly GCA_920104205.1 of Eupeodes latifasciatus. Lineage (NCBI taxonomy): Eukaryota > Metazoa > Arthropoda > Insecta > Diptera > Syrphidae > Eupeodes > Eupeodes latifasciatus. The sequence continues at coordinate 238,421,394 of OV049924.1, forward strand.
TTGAAAAATTTAATTTTAAACTCAAAATTTTAGTAAAAAAAAGGTTTAAAGTGTAATTTTTCAATACTTCAAGATTATCTACCATTGTTTTTATTTCAGAATTTATTGCTCTTATTTGTTTTTGATCAAAAACTGAAAACTAGATGATTTTATGTCTTTTGGTTTTTGAGAAAATTGAAAATAACCACAACTACTATTTTAATTTAATTCTTTTTTTTTTGCTTGAGTGGTCTTATTTTGATAGTAATAATGGTAGGTGCGAGTTTGGGTGTATGTAACAGTAAGGTCTGTGCGAGCTTCGGTGTATGCAACAGTGGGATGTGTATTAGTGGGATGTGTATGGGGGGCATGCTGCCCCCCTGCAACCACCCTGCTTGGGAACACTATAGGATTTGGGGTGGGTGCCAGATAGGGTGGTTGAAAGGTGCGGTGGGTGCAAGATGGGGTGCATGCAAAGTTTCTTTTGCATTTAAATAAGCATGATTTAAGAAAAATCAATTTACCCTAGGTATATCTCAGTCCATATTCGATTATTATTATCAAAATAAGACTACGTTATTACTCAAGCAAGGAAAAAGTAATTTAATTAAAATATTTTTTTTTTTGTAATTTTCAATTTTCTCAAGAACTAGAAGACATAAAATCATCTAGTTTTCAGTTTTTGATCAAAAACAAATCAGAGCAATAAATTCTAAAAAAAACAATAGTAGATAATCTGAAAGTTTTGAAAAATTACACTTCAAACCTTTTTTTTGCACAAATTTTGAGTTTAAAACAATTTTTTTCAAAAACTATGCAAACTTTTGACTTGATTTAAAAACAAACTAATATACAAAAGTGTTGGCTTTAAAAAAATGTATAAAACTTAGTTCTAAGTATTACCAATATTTTTTAATTATTTTTTCCATTTAACGTACATATTTTTTTAAATTGCCCCTACCGCCTAAACGGGGGAGATAGACCCCCTCCTGTAGTAAAAAATGCTTGTTTTTAACTGTTCTATACAAATCCGTCATTAAACTTTGTCGCCTGAGTTATCGTACTCTCCCCTAAGTTTGTCTTCAAAAATTTAAATTCCATTTTATAAATCAAGAAACCCTTGATTTTTCAAATTTTTTTTTTGAAAATCGTTGGAGCGGGTTTTTTTAAATTAATTTTTTATATATACAATTTTTCAATTTTGTTCTAAAAATATTTTTGGTATGCAGTTGTTTAGTGATTGTAAATATACGCTCTACATTTGAATTTCGTAAAAAAATGTTGACCCGTTTTTGAGATATAGAATTTTGAAAAAAAAAATTCAATATTTTTTTAAAAATCCAAACAAGAAAAAATTGCACTTTTGATAATCAAATATTGTTAAGGCAATATAAGAGCTCGTTCAAAAAATTATTGAAATCGGTTCATAAGTTGCTGAGAAAATTAAAAAACAAAATAACGGTTCTATGAGCGGTACCTTTCCGGAGCAATACAAAAATATGTTTTTCTTACTAAAAGAAGCCAAGTTAAAAAATATAATTTTAGAGAAAATTAAAAAAAAAATCTATGGGTTTGTTTTTGAGAAAATTCGAATTATCGTTTTTTGACGAAAAGAATTGTATGGGGGCCACTATTAGTTTTGATCAACAAAAATGAAAAAAAGCCTAACGCGAATCTGCTCAAAACCTTAACTTCCAAGTTTGAACTCAATCGACCCAATGGTTTAGGCTGTAGGAGCGTGGACAGACAGACAGAACAGACCGGACGGAATCGCGGGACCCACTTTTTTCGACTTCTCTACCATCGTAATATCATGTTTGATTAAAATCTCGAGTTCGAAATTTTGCACGAGTGCAAAACTTGTCACATACATAGTTCCTATGTATGTATATGTCGCAAGTAAAAATTTTAATGATATACATAGATGTTAAACTTCTTAGAATATGGTTTTATTTTAGATCATTTTTAATTGCTGATATATTGAAATGAGTAATGACATACTATACTTTGTTGGTACTAATGTTTGGAGTTTAGCTAAGGAAGTTTAGGATGAAAAATACGGAGTTGTGAGAGGTAATGTTTTTGAGGGAAAGGCATTGTAAATGGCAAGATTTCAAGAAAAGTTGTTTCTGGAGTCTTATGAGATTTTGTTAAGTTCAGAAAAAAAGATTCTATATTTTTCAAAATGAAGCCGATGGAATGTATGTCTTTGTTGTGTGGGTGTTTTGGTTTGAAGAAGTTATGAATGGTTAAAACATAGCCAAATACTCATACTCTTTTATGCTTTTGATTGCAATTAAGCCTAATTTTAGTTTTTAATTTTTCTTCATAGGTCAGAACCAGTCATCGCTCTCATACGAGAACAACAGCCTTGCTCAAGTCTCAGTGGGATCGCAGGCTTGTGTCACTGTACCTCTGGAACGTTTTCCAACCATATCAAACAACCTCAATCAATCAAGAACTTATTCGGTGGATCTCAACAACTTTTCGAAGGGCGAACAGGAGGAGGCCAAAGTTTTATTGAAGACAGCAAAGACTTCAGATTTGACAATGCTCTCTACAAGTCAGGAGAATATTGTTCCAATTACGGCGCAGTCACAGCATTCAACGCTAGCGCTTTATAGCAGTACGAATTATTTGACGTCTAAACAAAACTCATTTAATAATATCACATCAATAGAGACAGAAACCGACAATATAATCTATACTGATATTAATGATATGCATCATTACAAAAATCCGAATGCATCTAAAAGTCGAAATGAAATATCAAATGAGAATAACTTGAATCTAATCAACGGTTTTGATATATATGCGACAGTTAATAGAAAGGCAAAATCTAAATCTAAAATAAAAAATATTAGTAATGAGTTTTTTGATAAATCTATTAAGAAAAGAAATAGTTTAACTGAAAATTTTAATCAAAGTTATCAAAATTACCTATCAAGTAACTGTATCGATACAAGTATACATAAGAAGTACGCGGTCAATTCAAATAAAATGTGTGTCTCTTTTCCAGATTCTTGTGTTTTTGAGAAAAATCTGAAAAATTTTGATTACAATGATGTAACACATTCAGAAAATTGCATTCTTCCATTTGACAATTTGAATATTAATTTAAACACTCCTCCATTATCAAAAAAACTAGATTATTCTTTTGATAACTCTGTATATTCGTATAAAACACATGAATCAAATGCAACAATTCAAACAAGTAAACATCAAAATTTTATAATGTATGCGAATGATAAAAATCTTCTTGAAAGGACAGGTGAAAGGTTATTTGGATCATCAATTGATTTAAGACTGTCCTCAGGGAAACTTGACCATGAACTTTCTAATATTGACCTTTATTCGGAAGCTCAGTATAAACAACATAAAGTGACAAATACGGATGTTTATATGGAAAAAGAATCTTGGTTGAAAAGCAGCTCTTGTAGGGATCTTCTAAGAGAAAATGAAGAATCTAAGCCAATCACAACCTTCGTTAAAGGATTTCTATCATTTAATAGAATAGAATCTCCAGTAACTAGATATGACGACTCAGGTCATTTTATATATTTGCATACAAATCAGTCGCATAATACCTATCAACATTTTTCAACATATATGAATTACAAGATTTATTCGTCGAGTTATCCTGGAAGTACACGCAGTTATTTTGCACAACACAAACGCATGTATGGAAATCAAATGGAGTGCTCAGGCTCACAAGATGATATTTCGCATGACAGCTATGAGCTTTTAGAAAAAAATAACCATGAACTGTTTGATAAATTTACGCGATCTGATCATAATATTCGTTCATATTCTATTGATTCGGGTAACTTTATTCCTAGCGATGATGAAATTGCTTCAGGAAATCAAAAATATCGATCAGCCATGGATGTAAAATGTAAATCAGTAGCCGACATAATGAATGAAATTTGGGATTCAGGAGATCCAAGATATTTTCCACGTGAAAAGCTCTGTGTTAAATCGGATGGAAGTTTTTACAAAAAAGTTAGAGAGATTCAGGATACTCAAAGTTCAAGTCAGGAAAGCCGAAGTGATATTTATGAAACAAAGGCTTCCCGGGACTCGTACTGTAGCAAGAAATCTCGTGACAGCTTGTATAACACCGATAGCAAAAAATCACGCGAAACAACAAAAAGCAAGTCATCTCTTATTTCAAGCGTTGCTTCAAAGGAATCTTTAATTGAAGATTCATTGATAGGAAATTATGAAATGCCAAAAACAACAGGTAAAAAGGTTAAGAAAGATTTGGGAAATTATCATTATAAGGCAAATTCAAGTGTGGAATCTAAAAGTGATAACTACGATGCACCGCCGGAGTTTTTTCAAAGCCAATCTTTAAATAAATGGTCTAAAGGTAAAAGTATCGGATGCTTTCTTTTAGACAAACATTGTTCATTACTAAATGGGTTCTTATGTGAAAACTGTGACACAAACCCCGTGTTCAATAAATATTACCAAACGTCCAAAGTTCAGTCAATTAGTCTTCAAAATGTAGAAATTGAAAAAATTTCTAGGTCGCTTGGTAAAAAATCCTCTGAGAACATGAGTTCTAACAAAAATCAAGAAGTGCAGATGGCTCAAAACTCAATACGTTCTATGTCAATATATGATGATCAATATGTACAACATCACCACAAAAAATGTCAAGTAACTGTTGCGATTCGTCGAAAGTCCGATAGTGAAAATATATTTAGTTTCGATCAAGATAAAATTGAATCTTTTACTAGCTGCGAGAAAGAAGATGAGCAATCTAATTATGATAATAAAAATGAAAATAGACAAGACTACCCGTTGACCCCAGAACTTTTATCTGAATTTGATAAACAGCTTAAAACTCCTAAGCTTGAAAAAATAACCCGAAAAGAAGAACTTATGGCGAAAACTCATTTTGAGGAATATAGTCCCAAAGTGATAAGCAATCAATCTAGACAGTTGACTAATGTTTTAGTACCATTGACTTATAGTCATGTAACAGTAGAGCGAACAAAAAGTGATCCTAATTCGTTAGCGAATCGATCAGGGTCATGCAAAAATCAACGGCGTCATATATTGATGCACCAAAAGTCTATTGATCTTACTCCCGCTGACTCAAGTGATGAAGATTATTTTTATAAGCAAATACCTAGTGCACCACCACAGTACAAAGCTTTTGGTAACTTTGAAGTTCCAAAAACCAACAGTATGAATGCATCTCTGGTAGATATAAAAAATACAGAATTTGAAACTCTGAAAAATTCCTTTCACCAAATCAAATTTTGTGCTTCAAAAGTCTCGAAAGAAGAAATTCCGTACGTTCTTCATAAGCGTCATGTTATCCCTGGGACTTCATCTTCACTGAATGAGAAGAAATTCCAAAAACCAAGGAGTCCTAAATCACCAAAATCTCCCAAATCTCTAATAGTTTCAAGTACTAATTCAAAAAGTTATAGCAATATTTTACCTGACATCTTAGACAGCGTACTTCCAGTACGTAAGGAAGAACTCTTGTTCACGCAAAATGTAGATTTTTCAAAAATTGATTATATCAAACAAAAAGACGCTGATAGATCTTTTGCAACAAATGATCTTCTTAGCTCGAATAGTTGTAAAGCTAAGGATATGGATATACGGCTTTTGGAAAAACTTAGCAAACAAATCAACAGACTTGAAAGTGACTCCACGGCAAATTCTAAGAACGAAACATCTCATGAAGAACATCAAGACCGTGTCTCGGAACAAAAACAATTTGAGTTATGTCAAACTTCAGCCAAGTTTAGCTCAAGTAAGAAAATTATTTCTAAAACAAGAACATTAAACAAAGTAAAAAAAAATAAGACTCGCATTACATCTTTTTCTTCTGATGACGAAAGCCTAGACTCCGACGATGTTTTTGGGTCTGCTGAGCCTATTCCATCAACATTAGAATTTTCACCCCCACAATCAAGGAAAGAAATTGAACCAATTCTGCAAATAGAACAAAATAAACTTATATCAGCTGCTTGGGGCAGGGGACAGACTATGAGTTCTACAGAAATTGAAGGCTCTCCGCCCCAATGCAGACGTTTGCCAGAACTTGATAGCCGATACGATAACATAAAGCTGGACTCCAACATGCTTTCCAACGGGAAAGAACTTCGACGAATCTCAGAACGATCTATTTCTATCCCGAGCTCTGAAGAGGAAAATTATGTTTCAAGTAAAGATATTTGCCACTATCAACAAAATGAAAAAAATCCCTTCCCCATTATAATGAATTCAGATCTAGTTCACAGTAAAGAAAGTAAAAATGAAATAACCAAAGCCAATAAATATGTGTTTAAGAAGAATGATGCTCAACAATCTTCTCAAATAGTTATATTAGATCCTCCGGCAGTTAATTGGCGGAAGCCAATTTTGCTTTCCCGTCGTTATCTTAATTTATCAGAAGGTTCGGCAACTTTACAGGAGAAAATGTCTTTTTTTAAAACTCCATTAAAAATTCGAAGAACCAAAAGCCTTGAAATTCCAATGTTAGCAATGCATAATTTACCACAGTTAAATGCGTATTCCTCAAAAGATGATACTATTGAATTTCAAGAAGAAGCTGATGTTTTGGAAGAAAAGGTATTACGAGTCGAACAAAAAATAAATAACACTGAAGGAGAAATGCTTGATAGTGTTCGTTCATGTGCTGGATCAATTCCTTCAGCACAGATTTGTCATTCATCCCTTAAACCCGATACGACTTTAGTATCGGTTAATATTGACCTTGAAGAAAGTAATCTACTTCACCAACTAGCTTTTATTGAAAAAATCACATTGAAAGGAGTTAAAATTAAAGACAGACACAAATCTAAAATGGAACTCAGAAGTGGTGATCACCTTATTTTAGATATTCCAAAGTACAACTTCGACTATTCACCTTTAAATTCTTGTACCAGTTCAAGAAAAACATCACCAGGTGTATCTCGAGCAAGTAGTTTGGAAAGCACTGGTCTAAGAAAGTCCAAAATGAAAGTCAAAAACTCGGATCTAACGAAACTTAAGCTAAATGTAGAAAACGCATTTGGCACAAAGAAAGATAAAGGAAGAGTTTCAAAAGATAATCAAAAGTTAATTGAAAAGGAACGAAAATTGAGCAGAGAAAAGACAAAATTGCTAGAAGAAACTGAAGCCAATATTGCTAAGCGAAAGGAAAGACAACAAAAACTATATGAATCTGCAATAAAGCAAACCATAACCATGCTTAGTCCTGTTATGGACAAGCTTCCTCCATTTCCAACACCCGAAGATAAAATCTCCGTTAAGACAGAAGGTGATAAAATTATAATAGAAACTGAATTCAAAAGTAAAGCCAAGGATCACGTTTTGATAGCAAAATCTCCTCGAAAGCTCGATAGTTCCCTTATAAAATTTAGTAGAAGTTTTGATGAAGGTTGTATTATAAAAAAACTAGAAAAAGCAAACCGAAGCTTTGAAGATCGTAAGAAATCGTTTGAAGATTCTGAAAAGTCAGAAACAACAAGCGATGTCGCTATCGAATCATCTAAAACTACAAATAAAAGTCATTCATTTGAAGAGAGCGAAGTTCATAATAAGGATCGTATTTTTTCTAATTTAGAGACAAAATTTGCATCAAAGACTGCACTACCTTATATATATAAAAATAATGCAAAAAGATCATTTCGGGCAGAGAGTTGGGTAAGACCAAAAGAAAATAATGAAAAGGTTAGGAGCGTAGTTGTTGACCGTAGAATATTCGCCAATCATACTTATTTAAATGAAGAAATTGACACGCAAGCCGTTATATCGGAAAGAAGATCACTTGAAATACTTAAACGACAATATCCAAGATCTGAAGACACAGGTAGGGATAGCGATGGCAGCCATATGCCTTCAACTGGTGATAGTGTTGATTCTTATGTCTCTGTTGATGAAAGTACTTCTGATAGTAAACCATCACTCACTGCCGAAGAAAACGCGTATAGAGTTCCTACTATAGAATGTGAAGAAGCTTCATTAGATGATCCTGACAATTTAAATGAAAGTCGTCACTTGAAAGTATCACAATGTAGTAACTACTATTTAAGCCTAGACCGTAGTGATGAAACCGGTTCATGGATGACTGTTGAATGTGAAGAATATATAGGATCTGATACATCAGAATATGATCCTCGAACTCTTGAACCTAATGGAGATTCTTTAGTCAAACAAACAACTTTGGACGACGCTGCTGATTTCAATATCATATCAGCTTCTACACCTTTTTCAGATCAAAATGTTCAAATAATACTTACAGATATAAATCAGCTGTTCTCAACTCCTTCACCAAACGAAAGCATTGGTCCTAATGTAAAACACACACAAAAAGTTCGGCAACAGAATGATAAATCCGAGAGTTTTGACATTTGTGCAAAGGAGGAATTTGGAGGTGAGCGATGTGATTGGAGTCCATCATTCAGTAGTAAAGAAAAAAGTTCAGTAGAAGATGAGTCCAGTGTAAGTTGCTCCATTGCACGCCCATTGGGTATCTCACAAGATTTTGGAGACGTGGAAAATAAAAAATGTTTAGAACTCAAAGAACAAATGCTAAAAATAAATTTTGAAAAACCCATTGAAATCAAAAACTTATCAAATCCTAATAAAAAAACTATAACTCCTGTTTTGGAAAAGCAAAGGCCTGTGGACTTTGGATCAAGTACTGAAACATTTCAAGACGATCTAGAAAAAAATCAAGTTCAATCTTTTTTTAGGGATGAAGATAGTCCAAGCGTAAATATTGCGAAATTTCCTTGTATGTGCGAACCTGTCAAAAAAAAAAATTCAAGGAATCCACGATTGAATAGTGTTAATACCGTTGATAATTTTCAAAAGTCAGGAAGTGACCAAAGTTCACAGGAATCCAAATCAAGCTTTGACTCAAAAACATCTGTAAGCATTGATTCAAAAGGTTCATTTGAAACTGAAAGTAGTTCTGGTTCACTTGGTCTGGCTCAACGTCACGGCCTGCTTTTGCAAAAAGAACAACAGTCAACATGGAAACCTTTCACAATGGAAAGCTCTGGCAGCTCGAGTGTAGAAGAAAAATATCAAGATAATAATCCGGGGTCATTTCAGTCCATTGACCATGTAATTGTTTTAAACGATTCTTCTGAAAATGATTTTAAAGAACTTTTATTTAGAGGTCAAAAAGTTAGTGATATTGATATACAATGTAAAGATGAACTTATCGACTTGCCAACTACAATTGGTTATCCTGTATTAACAAGTACTTTAAGCGGTATTGGAACTAATACAACCGATATTATTGGATATAGCACTGGATTCGCAACCGGAAGAACACTTTCACGTATTTCAGAAAGAAGCACAGCCTCAGAAAAATCGAGTATTGAAGATGATGTCAGTAAAGCTTCAACACATTCAGTAAGTATGCGTGATGAATCCGCGGGCTCAACAGATCACCAAGCCAGCCTTAGCTCAGATTCTCGCAGCAATACAAACATAGCTTACATATCGGATGCAGACAGAAGGACGTCGGCTGAAATGCCAGATATACCTTGCGATTCAGGTACAGGCGAACGTTTGTCTTGTATGAGCAGTTTGATTGAGAATAAGTCTTCGACTGTAATAACTGGAAGATTTGCTGTCACTCAAGTTGATGAGCAAACGCCTGAAGAATTTGATAGACATACCTTACTATGTCTCTCAAATCCTGGAAGCCAAGACTCTGAAGATTGGCCATTACCAGAAATTCCATATGATTTTGTACCAGTGAAGTCCGCTGAACTGATTTTCTTAGTGCCTGATTTAGATAAATCTGTGCCCAAGACATTTTGCTGGAAAGCTACGTCCTTACATCCTCAAGATAGTAGAGACTGGCATACTCCTTTATTCAATGCGCAAGGATTTTCTTCAACAGAAAAATTGGAGCCGTTTCAATCTCCTGCATGTATTAATAGTCCAGAAACTACACTTGAGTTCATTGATACAACCAAGTACACTTTAGAAAATATTCAGTACACACAAACTCCCAAAACTTGTTTGTCATCTCCTGAGGAAACAAAAATTTTACCGTATGCAGATACCTCTTACTTCATGTCGTCTTTTTTTAACAATTATGGTGAAGTAGATGATACTTGTTTTTCCAAAGAAGATTTCACCGCACCGAACTGCTTAAACTCTGTATCATTTTTACCATACTCGTTTAAGGATAAATGCTGCACAGTATTAAAATCTTTTTCAGACAATTCGCTTATAAAAGAAAATGTATCAAATGGTGTCATAATTTTGCAGCCAACACTCTCTCCAAGAAATCTCAGCCCGATTTCAGTACAGGATACAGTTTCAAACAATGATGTCTTTTTGCCAGGAGCAGCAAAAATTAAATTATCTCCTCAACTCAGTCGAAAACATACCTTTAGTTCGAATAATTCAGACACATCAGCGGATGACGTAGTTTCATTATCAGGCTTGACATTACAAGAAGACCAAATAAATATTCATAGAGGTTTAGATAAACTTGTAAACTCGACCTGCCATAGAAAATGTAGCCATTCAAGTCATTCTGAAGAAGAAACCAGTTCAATGGGTACAGATCTTGATGGCACAGTTCGCATAGGCTTGCAACTAAAGAAGTGTACTCATAGCTCTCATTCAGAAGATACTTCAATTGGTTTAAGCATATCAGAATGGTCAACTGGGACTAACACTGTACACCAATATGCTAATCTTTCAGGGTCGGACAGCCTTTCAGCAGTCTCTAATCATTCGTGTGGAGTTAAAAGTGAAAAATCAAATCATACAAAATCAAGTGTAAGTTCATTTAATAAATCTTCTGAAAGTCTCCGTGGGAAAACTTCACATTTTTCCGGCAGTAAGCAATTATCTGTAGAAATTAGTTCATCGGATGGGATTTTGTACGATATTCTTTCGAGTTCTGAAACTGATAAGCTATCTGATTCTGTGAGCAAAAGTAATGAGTCAACACCTACATTAACAGAGATGGCGGCTAAAACAGTTACGCCATGGCCAGCATCAAGCAGTCGAACACTGATTACAAGCCAACCGCAAATATCAAAAACTAAAAATGGTAGATGCAAGGAATATATTCCTCTTAAAAACGAGCGAGATGTAAAAAACGTTGACTTGCTAAAAGATAAAAAATGCATTCACCCTTTGAAAAGTAATAATAAAAATTATTCCAATATTGAAAGTAATCAGCATGGTTATGAAAATGTGTTTTTAAATAATATTCCCAACAAGAGCTCAAGAGAAAACGATAAATTGTTCACTGAAACACAAGTTGACATTTCTGGCATAAATTCTGCTTATAAAAAGCTTCACTCACTGGAAATTATGTCAAAACGATATCAAAGTCCTGAAATTTTATCTGATGCAGAGATGTTCATTGAATATTTATACCCTCCCTCTGAAAAACTCTCTGCACTCTATCAAAGTCAGGAATTTGCACCACTGCATCCAAAATCAATCGATTCAAGAAACAATTCTGAGACTTTTTCATTACCACTTTTAAAATATGAAGATAAAATACTTTCTGCAAATGAAATAGAAGAATGTCAATTACAAAAATCTCATTCATTTCAGGAAAGGGTTGCTTCGGAGAAAGGCCTTATAAGTGGAAAGAATTGTGATACTACTTTAGCAAATAAACAAAGAACATTTACAGATAGCATGGAACTTAAAATAGAAAATTTTTCGCTAAAACAGCATCATATCGTTGATAAGTCTTTTAATTCATCGCCCTTAAGCGGAAAGGATGCTGACAACTTATATCATAAAAAACATCCTATAATCAAAAACAATATGCGATCGTATCGTTTTCAAAAAGAAAAAGATAGTATGACATTTGATGAACTTGAAATACCGAAATCATGTAATAGTCAATATCGACAGTTCGAAGGAGAAAAAATACTTGAATTGAGTGATTACAATGATTATCATACTTGTAAAGAATTTTGTGGTGGGAATATTTGTAGAGCTGAGTTGCCCTCTAACAAAGGCAGTGAAATGGGCTTTCAACAATTTGATCGCTTGCAGCAGATTACCTACCGAATTTGCCCAAAATCTAGTAGCAGTGCTGAGACTATTACCAACAAGAAACCTATAAAACCTACGCGGCAAAAGAAACGTCAGTTGATTTGCGATGAATCTGTAGACACGGAGCATAAAATCTTACAATACATGGAAAAAGAAAGTATTTTCGATCAAAAAACAAGATTGTGTGTCTGCATTAGTAATGAAAAAAGTGTTCAGAAATTTGCCGATAACGAGCTTCCTTACCCTGATTTCTTATCAGACTATGAAAATGATAAAGCAAGGGATGATATACCTCAAAATTTGTCCGCCTGAGCTACTTTGAAACAGTTTGAAATTTAAACATGAAATATTTTTTTTATTTAATGATTTTTTTCGTATGAAATTCAAAGTATCATTATAAGAAATAATAAACATATATTATTTGATACAATTTAAAATCGTCTTACTTGAAAGTGATTTAAAAAAAATTAAATTTTGTATTTGATTTGATTTAAAGGTGAAAACAAGTAAACGCGTATTTCAATATATGATGGAAGAATTCAGCAAAACCATTTTCTTGCTTCAAAACAAACAAGATATTTGCTTTCTGATACAAAGTTTGATAAATTTTAGATTACACTTTCCTTGAAAATAACACTCTAATAATGTAAAATCTCAGAAACAGTTAAATGTAAGTCCAATACTTTTTGTTAAACAAATAATTTAATTTTAAAATAAAACCATGGATTTTATTTGTATTTTTTTAATAAAAATAGGAGAAATGTTTGTGTCAGCAAAAAGGTAGGTGGTCACCACATTCAAATTAAATTTAAAGGGTACATACTTAGTTTAAGAACAGAGGCAGATCTGTTTGAAAAGGCATTACATACATTTCTTAAAAAACAATAGAGCGTGTTTGCCGCAAGGACAATAGCTGAAACCTTAGACAAAAATAATGGATTGTATTCTCCGCAGTCCAATTGTTGCGGAGTCGAATCCTTAGGTTGCTGGCGGTAAATCACAAAAAGATAATACAAAGAAAAAACCACAGAAGCAGAAGTAAAACAATGTTCCTTTCCTTTTAAATGAAAACGAAAAATGCTAAAATTATAAATTTAATTCTATAATTCTGTTCTTTTATTTTCGTGAACTTTAATATACAATTTTGATTTCGGAATGAATAATATGTATTTTTAATTGCATAACAAAACCTCGGTTTCTTCTTCTCTAGAATAAGCTGTAAACATCAAGATCAGGGCCGGACAAAGCATATGTGCAAGATGTGCAAATGCACAGGGCGCAGAATTCTGGGGGCGCATTGCCAGGAGCAAGAAAATGTAATCTGATCTTGCGCAAACAAATATGTACTACTATTTGCCATTTTTTGAACAACAAACATTCTTAAAATAATCTCAAAAAAACATCCATCACATCACAACTGTCCTAAGTTATCTCTTGCGCACTAAGTAACATCAATTTCATTGTTGCATTCAATGAAAATTTAACTCAAGATATCGCAGAACTAAAAATCCTACCTACCTCATTTCCAAATATTTCACCATTCACCCTAGTAGGAATAGGTGCACTAGTGGAGCGACCGTTACAAAGTTGAGAATTTGAATATTTGAAATTTGAAAAAAGGTCAATGTAAGAGATGGGATCGTGTCTTGTATAAATAAATGAATAGGTGCAGTAGTGGAGCGAGCGTTACACAGTTGAGAATTTGAATATTTGAAATTTGAAAAAAGGTCAATGTAAGAGATGGGATCGTGTCTTGTATAAATAATTCAAGAAAAGCGGAAAGGGTCAAGATACAGGTAAAGAGCGAGCGTTACACCGTTGAGAATTTGAATATTTGAAATTTGAGAAAAGGTCAATGTAAGAGATGGGATCGTGTCTTGTATAAATAAATGAATAGGTGCAGTAGTGGAGCGAGCGTTACACAGTTGAGAATTTGAATATTTGAAATTTGAAAAAAGGTCAATGTAAGAGATGGAATCGTGTCTTGTATAAATAAATGATTTTATATGTAAGTCACAAAACCCAATGTACGATGTTGTTTATGGTTGTTTGTAACGATGCGACACACGGTGTCGTCTTTTGATAGGTATTGCATTGATGTACCTAAATAAGAATATTCTTATTGACGGATAAACCAACAGAGGATTCTGAATATAAAACTGCTATGTTAGATTTGTTTAAAAAAGGAAAATGGAAAGGGTCAAGATACAGGTAAAGGAATGTTTGATTGTTTGTAAAAAAGGGGCAAATTATGATGACGATTGAAAGTGGTTTCTAGTAAATTTTATTGTTGACGATGTGAGTCACGAGACCTAATTAACGAAATAATTTATGACTGCAAAGGATCGACGTCGCCTCCTATTTGATAGGTATTGTATTGTATTGATGAACAAATTAATCAAATATTGATATCTACGTAGGGGAAAATGACAACAACAGCAACAACAACACCATCAACAACAACAACAACAACAACAACAACAATAACAACAACAACAACAACAACAACAACAACACCAACAACAGCAGCAACAACAACAACAACACCAACAACAGCAGCAACAACAACAACAACAACAACAACAACACAACAACAACAACAACAACAACAACAACAACAACAACAACAACACAACAACAACAACAACAACAACAACAACAACAACAACAACAACAACAACAACAACAACAACAACAACAACACAACAACAACAACAACAACAACAACAACAACAACAACAACAACAACAACAACAGCAACAACAACGGCAACAACAACAAGAACAACAACAACAAGAACAACAACAACAAGAACAAGAACAACAGCAACAGCAACAACAACAAGAACAACAACAACAGCAACAACAACAATGTGTGTTTGTTCATGTAAAAATAAAAGAATAAAGAAAGTTCTGTCAATTCGATTTTTTAAATTTATTTCTTTCATTTTATTCCATACATATTTTATAGGATTTCGTTTTTATTTATCCAGGAGTTATGTTCTGTTGGAAATCCCAACCACTTAACAAAAACTTTATTGCCTCTTGTTTGTAGAACTTTTTCTACGAGAAATACATCTTCACTTTTTGATTTCATTAATTCTTCATCATAGAAACCGCCTTGTACGGGTTTTCCTTCAAAGTCTTCAAGAAGATATGTTATAGGGTTAGTTTCTTGGATTTTTCTTATTTTAAAGATCTCAGTTGTCCAGTTCGGGGTGTATCCCTTTTCAAATACATGTTTATATTTGCTGATTCTTACTTTATCACCGACCTTAAATTTTTTTTTAGTTATTTCTATTTTCTTGCTTTTGAAAAGTGGTAATATAGATTTTGAATTTTTCTTCGTTACATCTGCAGGATAACATTTAATGGTTTTGTGAAAAGAATGATTGTAATCATGTAGTAATTTCTTATAAATATTTATCCATTTATAGCTGCCATTGAAACTAAATTCTTTCCACATTTTTTCTTTTAAAGTTCTATTGAATCTTTCAACAATAGAGGCCTTTAATGAACTAAAAGTAGAGTAATGGTTAATTTTATATTTTCTCATTAAGCTATTAAACGTTTTGTTGAAAAATTCCTTTCCATCGTCCGTTTGCAAATTTTTGGGGGTTCTAGAAGAATCCATAAATATTTGTTCCATTCCTTTTGCAATAGTGATTCCTTTTTTGTTTTTCATTGGGATGACCCATGCGAATTTCGAAAAAGTATCGATGACTGTCATTAAATAATTAAACCCCGTGTTTTGAGAACTATAGGGAATCATTTCAACAAGATCAGCCTGCCATAAATCATCATAACCTTTAATGATAACATGACGTCGTTTGAAATTTCTACGTGCAGGCTTATGCAACTCTTCCACAACCTGTCGTTTACTCATATTTATAAGGAGTGAATTCATCAAACAAAAAAGAAGTCTTTTATATAGGTATATAGCATGTATTATTTTTTATTTACTTTATTCCAATTTTTATAAAATAACATTAGTTTCTTAATTCTAACTAATCGATTTTCTATCATGTAGCAAGCGCATGTATCCGGTCCGAGTTGACACTGGTTTGATGACCAACAACAATTGGAGTAATGGTGACCATGAATTGAGTCAACGTAAAATCCGTTTTCGAATCGTTTAAGAAAAGATATAGAACTTATAAACTCTTCATGGTGTTCATTTAATATTTCTCCATGATTTTTTAAGAAATCACAAATATCTTTTATTATTTTGTCTGAGTCCATTTTAAGTTCCTTGTTGTTTAAGTTTTGAATGCTAACTAACAAATTTTATTTTATTTATAAAAATTGAAAGTCTCATCTTCATTTTCACTTATATGTATATATATATATAAGATACAGATATATAAAACTAATACAAATATAACAACATTTTTTACTTATTTTTATCTAATGGGCGTAAAGGGTTCATTAGGAAATATCGTCTTCATAATATGTTCAATATTGTTTCTTATTTTCTCCTCAATATACTTTTCTTCTTCTATGGAGCCTTTAAGTTTTTGAGAAATTGATTGCGATGCCATGTTTTCTTGTTCCATATTTTTTATCGTTTCCTTTATCGAAGAGTCTATGTGGGTTTTTAGCATTTGAATTTCCTTATTAAAAGTGGATAAAACTTCCATTAAAGAAGAATTTATGTGGTTTATAATGCTTGTTTCCTTAAAATTTATTAGATCATCAACATATCCTCTGCAGACAGCTTGGTGTGGAAATCTAGGTTTTTTTCCTATGTTGTTTAAATATCTATGCCCCATATCAAAATCACCCGATGGTAGGATTTTAAATCCGATTGCTTGAGGGCCTACATCATCTAAGCTTTTTTTTTGAAAAGGCTTGGAGCTCCTACCGAACTTGTCAACGTTCATCTTGTATATGCAAGTATTATGGTTTAGATTAATCTTAATATATGATATTTGATTCTTTTAGTTCTTCAATTATAGAATTGATTTCATTCTGATGGTTATTATTGCCAGCATTTTTTGATGCTGTTAAAAGTCTAAGTCTATTGACAAGTTCATTAGGATCATTCCAGAACACATATTCCATATTTTTGTTTGTGTATTTCATTTCAGTAGTATTAGAATAAGATCCTCCGGTTTTTTCACTTTCAGCTTTAAGTCCGACAACAAGTTTTTTAATTATTTGAGTATATTTTGTACCTCTGTTACCCTTCATTCGTGAAGAACTGTCATGATTTATTCTATGTGCGTTGGTTTTTTGTAAAATTTTTCCATATTCTTCTAAGTCATTAGCATCATATTTGTGCTTACGTGGATTTTTCTTTAACATCAACTCAATGAGACCAGGAGTTCGACTAAAAGTTTCACCACCAATTATAATATCATTTTCATTCATTTCAAAGTTGCAACTGCCTATTTTAACAGTTTGTGTGTTCACATCAAAATATGGGCCATAATTTGTATCACGATTCGATTCTGATAATATTTTTTGGGTGAAAGAAGATGTTTTGTCAGGCTCGCTCATACTCTTTGTTAAGAAAGGCATCCTGTTAGAACCTGTATTATTTTTTGGGGTGCTGAAAATAAGAGAATCGTCTATGCTTTTCAATTCCTGTGTTAGTGGACTTGTTTGTTCATGATCTGTTTCGTTCTTTTCATCAAACGATTTGAATAGAAGTTTACGATTTTTAAATTTCTCTTGCTGAAAGTTGTCTTTCCTTTCATTCTCAATCAATTTTTTCAACGGCTCAACAATAGGTTTGAATGTGTTTTCCAATTGAGTTTCTCTCATATTTTGACCAGTTTTAAGTTGTAAATATTTATTTTTAAGCACATTTTTAGTTTTCACTAGATCTTTTAACATGTTTTCATCCATTTTTATGATTTATGAAAAAATTATTTGCCTTTAACAAGCAAACTGTCTCAAACAGTGGTGTTGTCAGAATGTTTGGATTTTAAATGATAATAGTGTATTTATAGCAATGCAATTTTATTGAAACTATTTTTGTAGCGACCTTTTATAATACTGCTTTCCTTGTCTATAACCAGGAATCCAAAATTATCACCCCAGCAGTGAGAACACAACTCCTTAAATTGATTAAATGTCATGTCTGAATTAATATGATCTTTGTAAACATGCTTTAAATTCAACTCATCTTGTTTGAAAAGAATGATAAAGTTAGCATTGTCTCTGATCAAATGTTTTGGTATATGAGTATATGACTGACATAAGTAAAAGCTGTCAACCCCGTTATGCCGTCCCATACAAAAATAGTCTCTTATGTTGTTTTGTTTCTGACATGCAACATCATCGAATATGAAAACTGAATTACTTTTAGCTTCTGATGGTGCCATTATTTCACAATTGTTTGAAAATTCATTGTATTCCATTCCTTTGATAGATGTTATTAGCGTTTTTAGATATTGATATTTTGGCTGATGTAAAGATTTAGAATAAATATAAATATTTTCAAACTTCAATCCATTAGGGTCAAGAAGAATGCTAAGCATTACATTTGTTTTCCCACAGTTTGAAGGTCCTACGATAATTCCTCGAATACTGTTTGGAAATAAAGATCCATGCTTCTTTTTAGTTTTTACATTGCAATCAAAATTTTTTACTTTTATAATTTCAAACTGCTTAACGAACCGCATAATGATGACTAACAACTTTTGAAATAAAACATCTAGTTTTTATATATTTCTAATCATATATGTTTCAACCCTCGACTAAGAAGGTATATTAATAATTATAATATGATTGAGCACAACACTAAAAAGCAGGAACATAAAAAAAGAAAATCATTTAAAGGAGAAGGACTTTTAAATAAAGCTATTGACAAACTACCATTCGAACTACATATTCCTTCTTATAATTATTGTGGTCCAGGAACGAAATTGGAAGAACGATTACGTAGAGGAGATAAGGGAATTAATCAATTGGATGAGGCTTGTCGACTACATGATATTGCATATTCTAAAAGTAGTTCTCTCTCAGATCGGCACGTTGCCGACAAAGCTCTAACAGAACAGGCTTGGAAAAGATTCAAAGCAAGCGACTCTTCTGTCTCTGAAAAGTTAAGTGGACTTTTAGTCACCAACATGATGAAAGCAAAGACAAAATTTGGTATGGGGAATAAAAAGGCAAGATCTGTCAATAGAAAAACTATCAAAACTAAACCCAAAAAGACTTGCAAAAGAAGTATTTTTAAAAAGGTTATAAGTGAGGCAAGAAATGCTATTAAAAACAATGTCAATTGTTGCGGTACAACCTCTATAGCAAATATTGCTGTTAAGGCCGCAAAAAATGTCTTAAAAAATAAGAAAAAACAGGACATTACCACACCGAGAATAATCCCACTTCCAAAGAGTGGTGGTTTTCTCCCACTTCTAGCTCCTATTCTCGCTGGTCTATCAGCTGTGGGTTCTTTGACAGGTGGAACAGCTGGCGTAGTAAAAGCCATCAATGATGTACGAGCTGCTAAAAGGCAATTTGAAGAAAACAAACGTCATAATCAGGCTATGGAATCGGTTGCTATTCAAGGAAATGGATTATTCTTACGTCCATATAAAAATGGTCTTGGCCTTTTTCTTAAAACTCCAAATGCAAAAAACTAATTACCCTGCTACCTAACCACCCCTTAAGCAATTTGGAAATTGATCACTTTGGAAAGAAGAACTTAAAGAATTTTAGAGGAGTTTTCATGCGAGATTCATTACCAAGGACATCATTCGATAAAGAATGTGGTGTTTTAAATTTGGATGATGAAGCTGGGATGGGTACTCATTGGGTAGCATATATTAAGTTAAGGTTAACGTAACCATACCAATCCCAACGGAAACATACGTAATCCCAACTGTAAATAAGACCAACTGATCGTAAAATATCAGAACAATGGAAATGAACAATGTTCTCAAATTTCAATTAAGAAGAAGTCATAAAAGTATTTTAATTAAAAGTAGATGACTAACTGTAAAGAACTCTTTGTTCTCATCTAATATAAATAGTACTCCCACAAGGGAGATAAGTTCATGTCTTGTTTGAAACCGAAAGTGATCGGTAGTGTTTTTTAGATTGTTTTATTTAGATCTAAGTTGAAATAAACTTTTTTAAAACTTACTTAATGTAAGTAGAAAATTAATTGGCGACCGTGACAGGACAGATATCCAAAAAAACCCTGAAAAAACAAAGTAAGGTTGAATATCTGTCGAAACGTGATTAAGTGCGTGTGTGAGTGAAACTTAAAAAAATATAAGTATCCTTCAAAGGAAGGAGAAAAAAGTGAAAAAAGTATCCAAAGAAAGGAGAAAAATTTCGTTGTTAAATAAGTATCCTTAAGAGAAAAAGAAAAAAAACCCAAACAAAAAATTAGTTCTCAGTGTAACACAAAGTAAAATAGTGAAAGTTCACAAGAGAGAATAGCATGCCAAATAATTCCCCCGCAACCCGAACAACCCCTTCGAACCGAGCAGAGATAAGATTATATTTGCTCAAAGACCAATATCCTTCTTACGCTAAAGATTTAAAGAACGCGATTAATGAAAGGATACAAAAAAACGCGCCAAGTGATAACAGAAGAATAAATAAAAAACAATAGTGTAAAAAAAAAAAAAAGGAAAATAAAAAAACACAAAAATAATTCTCAGTGAAATAGTGAAGCTCATGGAAGACAAAGTCAAAAGTTCAAGTGACAACTCTAAAATAAATAAGGACAGACAGTTCATAATTAGAGTTGAAAAAATCAAAGAAGTGTTCCGGAAAGCAGGAGAGGACATCAGGAACAATAATCTATAAAAAGACCAAGGAAAGCTGCAGAGGAAGAACTCATCATGTCACCATCCAGTTTATCTTTGTAAGAATTATAATTATTTGATAAATTATAAATTATTAGAATATTAAAAATTATATTTAAAAAAATCGTATTTTAAAAAAATATATATATAAAAAGGCAATTTATATTAAGAAATTCTTTCAACAATTTTAATTTTACACTCTGGACGAATTCATTAAAAACTTTGAATCACTATCCCTAAAAATGCCTGTCATTACGGAAGAACTAGTGGCTAGGTTGATAGCAACCAACACGGCATCCTTACAATCAGAGATAGCATCTCTGAAAGCAACATTAGAGACATTAACTAATACTAACTTAGTGACAGACTACTCTACGCAGACTATATCTGACGATATAACGTGTAACGAATCATTAGATGTGATTAAATCTTTACCAGAATTTTCAGGAATAAATCCCAACGCCTACGTAAGCTGGCGCGAGGCAGCCAATAATTCCATATCTCTTTATAACAAAGGAAGCCGCAAATACTTTGCTGCTCTCACTATTCTTAGAAATAAAATCACCAATAATGCCAATGATATATTAACAAATCATGGCACTGTTCTAAACTACGACGCAATAATCTCTAGACTAGATTTTGCTTACGCCGATAAGCGTCCTTCTCACATAATAGAGCAGGAAATGAGTATTCTTAGACAAGGTAACCTATCCATAATAGACTTCTATAATGAAGTTAATAAGAAATTAACTCTCTTGATTAACAAAACTATCATGACACATGGTACAGATACCACTTTGACAAAAGAATTAAACAAAATGAATCGTAAAAACGCTTTACGAATTTTCATGACTGGCCTTAACGGTCAATTATCGAACATCATGTTTTCAATATCACCCGAGGACTTACCCTCAGCTCTTGCTAAAGCACAGGAACTTGAATCAAACAATGTTAGAGCAAATTTCGCTCTTCAATTCAATCGTGCATCACATGCAACCAATCCACACCAACAACCGAGGAACTCAAACACTAATAATAATTTGCGATTCCCACCACGAAACCAGAATCAGAACCAGAACCATAACTCAAATTATAACAGGAATAATAGACCAGAGCCAATGAACTTGGGTAGTTCAGCTCATCGACCAATAACTTGGCAGGAACCAAGGAATTTTGACCAACAGAAGCGGAATTTCAATCCATTCTCCCAGAATAATAACAATCAGTTCCGTCAATACGCAAAACCCGTATACAGGAATAACTTCCAAAATACATTCCAAGGTGACAAAAGACCTCACGAGAGCGCGCAACGAAGCTTTCAACCACCAATCAAAATGGAACGCGTCAACAATATGAACGAAGAAGCTTTTTTAGACAAACGCCAGGATTACCCTTCATATTCAGGAACGACCCATATGGAAGAAAATTAAAAATCTTAATAGATACAGGTGCTACCAGTTGTTACTGTAGACCTAATACTTTAAAATATAGGGAAAAGTTAGTAATAAATAAAAGAGTTAAAACAATAAATGGTTTCACCACAATTACCCATTACTATAATGTTTTAATGTTTGATAGATATGTTAGGTTTTATGAAATAAATAATTTAGAATCAGATTTATTAATAGGATGTAATTTGTTAAAAAGTTGCGGAGTCAAAATAGATTTTGAAAGGAAATTGCTAATTTACAGGAATAAATTAGAAAAGTTGTTTATACCAGAAGAGAAAGGTGGATATTTAAATTCCATCCAAAAAACAGGAAATATAGAAGAATTAAGCGAAAATATAAAAAAAACAATTAAGGATCTCCATTCGAGAATAGATATCCAATTACCATTTAGAACAGACGTTAGAGCTGAAATTCGAATAACTGTTGAAACTCCTATATGGAGTAAACAGTATCCATACCCACTATCAGCAAATAATTTTGTTAATAAAGAGGTAAAAAAATTATTAAAGGAAGGAATAATAAGGCCTTCTAAGAGTCCGTATAACTCACCAGTGTGGGTTGTTTCCAAAAAAGGAACAAATGAAGACGGAACACAAAAAATGAGGTTAGTAATAGATTTTAAAAAATTAAACGAGAAAACAGTCTCCGATAAGTATCCTATTCCCGATACTAATGTTATTTTAGCAAACTTAGGAAAAGCAAGATATTTCACAACATTGGATTTAGAATCTGGGTTCCACCAAATAAAAATGAAATCCGAAGATATAGAAAAGACAAGCTTTTCTGTAAATAATGGTAAATATGAATTTATAAGAATGCCTTTTGGTTTGAAAAATGCACCGGGCATATTTCAGAGAGCCATGGACGATATATTAAGAGAATATGTCGGAAAGATATGTCATGTATATATTGACGATATAATTGTATACTCTGAAACTTTAGAACAACATTCTAAAGATCTGGAGAAAATAATAAACGTGTTATGGGAAGCAAACATGAAAATTTCTCTTGAGAAATCGAAATTTTATGAGAAAGAAGTTGAATTTTTAGGATATAGAGTAGGCTATAATATAATTAAAACGGATCCGAATAAAATAGAAACAATAAAAAATTATCCTATACCCAAAACGCTTAGACAACTAAGAAGTTTCTTAGGACTCACTGGATATTACAGGAAGTTCATAAAAAACTATGCAGGAATCGCGAAACCTTTGACAAAGTATTTAGCGGGAGAAAATGGAAAAGTATCCCAATACATATCAAAGAAAACGGAAATATGTTTAGATGAAGAAGCTACACAAGCTTTTGAAAACCTAAAAAAACATTTAATGAATGAAATTGAGTTAGCCCAGCCGAACTTCAATAAGAAATTTGTTTTAACGACTGATGCCTCTAACGACGCAATAAGCGGAGTATTATCACAAGAAGATAAACCTATTACGTTTATTTCTAAAACATTGAATAGTACCGAACAAAATTATGCAACTAACGAAAAAGAGTTATATGCAATCGTGTGGGCATTAAAAAACCTTCGAAACTACCTCTACGGAGTTTCCAATCTAGAAATCCATACTGACCATCAACCTTTAACCTTTGCAGTTTCACCACGAAACCCTAATACTAAAATGAAGAGATGGCATGCGATAATAGAAGAATACGCTCCCAAAATTATTTATAAACCAGGTAAAACAAATGTGGTAGCCGATGCACTATCACGACAAAATTTAAACCAAATGACTGATAGTTCCTCCACGGACAATACAGTACATTCAGCAGAAAGTAGCGATAATGATCAAATTCAAAATACGAATAAACCATTAAATGATTTTCGCCAACAAATATTGTTAGCCTCAGGTAGATTCACAGCACATGAAAGAATTCAAAATTTTCCTAATAAGACTCGTCATATCATAGAATATGATACACCAGATAACTTAATGATCATACTTAAGGAATATTTGCAACCAGGAGTTGTAGCAATCTATTGCACCCCCGAAGACCTATACAGAATTAAACCCAAACTTCTAGAAACATTCAGTAACAAATTTCTTGTTACTAAATCATTCCCCAATGACATTATTCGAAAGGACGATCAAGCAGATATCGTCAATCAAACGCATTGTAGAGCACACAGAAACCACAGAGAAAATATTAAGCAAATCCACGACATGTACTATTGGCCGAATATGCGTAAACAATTTAAAGAATATGCCAGAAATTGTGAAATTTGTAATAAAACAAAGTATGATAGACATCCACAATTAGTACCAATTGGAGAGGCTCCAATCCCAAAAGCGGAAGGGGAATTCCTCCACATCGACATTTTTTCCGCAGAACAAGAAAAATACCTTACATGTATTGATGCATATTCAAAATTTT
The DNA here is from genome assembly GCA_920104205.1 of Eupeodes latifasciatus. Classification (NCBI taxonomy): domain Eukaryota; kingdom Metazoa; phylum Arthropoda; class Insecta; order Diptera; family Syrphidae; genus Eupeodes; species Eupeodes latifasciatus. The sequence continues at coordinate 238,446,006 of OV049924.1, forward strand.
TATTAATCAAACCCCTTGAGGATAAACTTAATTTGGAAAACAAAGTTTTAGAATTTCTACAAACCTTTCCTAATTGCAAGAAGATAACTTTAGATAATGAAAGAGGATTTAGGTCAGCAGTATTTAAAAATCTAATGGATAGATTAGGTATCCAAATTTATTTTTGCACACCAGGTCATACCCTTACAAATGGTCAAATAGAAAGAGTACATTCAACTCTAATTGAATTAACAAAATGTTTAAAAGAAGAATATGAGATTATAGATACAACAGAAGCATTATTAAGAGCAGCTCAACAATATAATCAATCTATACATTCGATAACAAATGCAAAACCTTTTGACATTCTTTTTAACAAAAAACCACATAGTGAAGTCACAGAAAAATTAGAAAAAGCTCAGCAAGAAATGTTGAAGAGATTTAATAATAAAAGGAAGATCAAGAGCTATAAACCTAAACAAATTATTTACGAAAAAATATTACAATTTAGAAATAAAAATAAAATGATGAATAGATATAGGAAACAGAAAGTAGAATTAGATCTAGGAAAAAAGATTAAAACAAAAAAACGTATAATACATAAAGACAACATTAAAAGTTAGAATTTTATATTTCAGGACATTGGCTTTGATAACACATTTTACATTTATACAAGCAAAGACTGACATAGTGGACTATACAAGAGAAAATTATTTATTATTAGAAAACGGTAACACTGCTCTCTACACAGATTTTGGAAACATTTACCATATTACCCATCTCTCATATTTTGAGAAAGTAATAGCAGAAGCTACTGCTGAAATCGAGAGAAACCTTTATTTCAATTCAGCCCCTAAGGAACATGACGATAGCAACCTTGACATTACGAAGGACACTGACGTTTTAATTATAAAAACCTTACTAGCACAATTACGTACGACAAATAGATATAAACGAGGAATTAACGAACTCGGTACGATTTGGAAATGGATATCAGGATCCCCTGACCATGACGATTTAGTCCTAATAGACAATAAAATATCCGAACTTATTATAAATAACAATAAACAGTTTGTAACAAACTCTGAAATTTTTAGTGCAATTCAAAAATTATCAGAATCTCTGCACGAGATAGAAAATGACGCACAATTAAGACTGGTTAGAGAACGTAACAAACTAATTGTAATTGAGTTACAAAACATAGTACAAACCATTGCATTAGCTAAAACAGGAACCCTTAACCCTGCAATTTTAAACTTAGAGGACATTAAAGAGATCACTAGACACGAGCACGGAAGTATGACAATGACAGATTTAATGGATGTCTCCGAATTCAAAATTTTACAAAATGATGAAATAATAGTAGTCCTAATAAAATACCCTATAATAATTCAAAATTGTAAACTATTTGAAACTAGGGCCATAAGCCAACCTGATGGTAAATTAGAAATTGAAAAAGAAATTGCCAAATGTGAAAATGAATTCTTAAATGTAAAAAAATGTAAAATAGAGTTAAGATATAGTTTCTGTAAATAAAGTAATGAAACGACATGTTTATCCAATTTATTAAATAATAAGAAAGCTGTTTGTAACAAAATAAAAGAAAAAAATCAAAACTTTGAAATTATAAAAGATGGATCAATTTTACTATCTGGAATGCATAATGTTGATGATGTAACCATAAATGGAACCTATTTAATAAATTTTAGAAACAAAACAAAAATAGATGGAAAATTGTATGAAAATCCAACAGCTATGATCCAAAATTATCTTAGAACGTATACAATAGATAAACTAGAAATTAAGAATTACTATGAATCATATAATAAAGAATTGAAATTTGAGAATATAAACCTTATAGAATCATTACAAGAAGAGGCGATGAATAGCCCAATTTTTACATCATTCGTGTTAATAATTTTAATAATAGGTGCGACGTTATGCATCATGTATTTAATTAAAGCAAGATCAATCCGGTTGCAACAACAACAGGAAGTCCGCTTTAGTCACCTGATAAACAGAATGACACAGCTCACAGAAGAAGCGGGACGTTCTTCTTTAAACGAAGGGGGGAGTTAAGGTTAACGTAACCATACCAATCCCAACGGAAACATACGTAATCCCAACTGTAAATAAGACCAACTGATCGTAAAATATCAGAACAATGGAAATGAACAATGTTCTCAAATTTCAATTAAGAAGAAGTCATAAAAGTATTTTAATTAAAAGTAGATGACTAACTGTAAAGAACTCTTTGTTCTCATCTAATATAAATAGTACTCCCACAAGGGAGATAAGTTCATGTCTTGTTTGAAACCGAAAGTGATCGGTAGTGTTTTTTAGATTGTTTTATTTAGATCTAAGTTGAAATAAACTTTTTTAAAACTTACTTAATGTAAGTAGAAAATTAATTTATTATAAACAAAAACAAAAATGTTATTAAGTATTTTGATAGTTTTGGAAATTTGAGACCACCAACTGAAGTTATAAGCTACCTTGGTAGTAAAATAAATTATAATTATATCCGAGAACAAGACTTCGATACATTTATATGTGGCCACTTATGTTTAAGATTTTTACTGGAACAATGTAATATTATTTTTTAAAAACTTAATAAGAATTGAATAAAATGACGTAGAAAAATCAAAACTGTATCATTTGTCTTTTAATCGAGATGTCGTTAACACTTACTTTGAGTGGAAATGAATCAACTCTGAATGCCGAGTATTTCCCACCAATTGTACTGAAGTCTAATTATTATGTATGTGGGCTTATAGATTTTCAAACATATAACTCTATACCAAATGTAGATGAGTTTAATAACTTGTTACATGTGGGTGATAACGTTATAACGTTTCCTATTGGTTCCTATGAGATAGAAGATATTAATAATTTAATACAAACAAAAATTATTGAAATTAATAAAAACAAGAAAAGTGGTTCAAAAAAGAGTGAAATTAAAATCAAGGCAAATAACAATACTTTAAAATGTGAAGTAATTAGCTCAGAAGACATTGACTTCTCTAAACCAAATTCTATTGGAGCTATTTTGGGGTTTAGCAAAAAAATTCTTGAGGCAAATTTATATCATGAATCAGATCTTTATGTTGATATTAACAGAGTAAATGCTGTCCGCATTGAATGTAATATCATAGAAGGAACGTATATTAATAACCAAACAGCACACATCTTACATGAATTTGCTGTTAAAGTAAGTCCAGGCTATAAAATCATTGAAGCTCCGAGGAATGTTATTTATTTACCTGTAAACGTCAAGCGGATAACATCACTGTGTTTAAAGTTTGTTGATCAAGACGGAAAAGATATCAATTTCAGAGGAGAAAAAATAACTGCCCGATTACATTTAAAGCCGGAAACATGATTGTATATGAACATATAATAAATTCAATTTCTTATAAAAACAACACACAAAATAATTTGATACTTAATCCATCTTCAAACTCAACTGCGGTAACATCTCTTCTTACTAAAGATAATCGGGACTTTGTATTATCATTAGGATACACATTAAAACATTAAAAACAAAACAAAAAAAAAAAAAAAAAAAAGAGAAATATGCTAAACATTTTTCAAGAACCGGAGATTAATGAAAGTATTTCTAAATACGAATATCATACTTATTCACCGTATCAAAACAATTTTGATCGCAATGACATCATTCAGATTTCTATACAACATCAAAATCTTAATGTTCTTCCTTCAGAAAGTTTTTTGTATGTTGAAGGAACAATTTCAAAAGCAGATGGAAAAGAGATACTCACTACAAAACTTGTAAATAATGCAATGGCTTTTCTCTTTGATGAAATACGATATGAACTGAATGGCAAAGAAATTGACTGTAATCGAAATGTTGGAATAACATCAACGATTAAAAATTATTTATCTTTATCCAAAAATGAAAGTGATATGCTACTGAATGCATCTTGGTCCCCCGACTCAGCTATTAATTTGAAACCACTACATTTTAATTATTGTATTCCACTGAACAGACTTTTGGGGTTCGCCGAAGATTATAAAAAAATTATCCCAAATGCCCGACATGATCTAATTATTACACGGGCTAGAATTGATGAAAATGCACTTATATCCCCAACAGATGAAAATGTTCAAATAAAACTTCACAAGGTTCAATGGAAAATACCGCATGTGACTTTATCAGATGCTATGAAATTAACTCTATACAAATCTATAAACAAAAATAGTTTTATGAAAATTGCTTTTCGAAACTGGGATCTTTATGAATACCCCACGCTATCAACTTCTACCCATCATATCTGGAACGTGAAGACAACAACACAAATAGAGAAACCTCGTTACATTATCCTTGCTCTACAAACTGAAAAAAATAAAAAATTATCTGCTGACCCTACATTTTTTGATCATTGTGATCTAACAGACTTAAAAGTTTATCTAAACTCCGATGTCTACCCGCATGAAGACCTAAATATATCTTTTGAAAGAAACAGATATAGTTTGTTGTACAGAATGTATACCGATTTTCAGAAAACATACTATAATAAATCTAACACCGAACCATTACTTTCCTGGGAGCTATTTAAATCGCGTTCCCCAATTTTTGTTATAGACTGCAGACATCAAAACGAAACCTTAAAAACAGGACCTGTCGACATACGCTTGGAGATGAGAACATCGAAAAATATACCAGCAAACACATCAGCTTACTGTCTTATGCTCCATGATCGTATCATTGAATATAATCCACTTGATCAAGTAGTCAATAGAATTGTTTGAATTCAGAAATGAAAAATGTAAACATGTTTAAATAAAATAAATAAATTTAAACAGTATTTTGTTTGTTTTTCTTTATACGTTAATTCAGGTTCTCATTGGGGCTGCTTCCGTTGCGCTAGTTGTTTTGATATTTTTTTTGTTATTGATCTATCGAGCTTCGAAAATTTTTATGAAATAAAAACAACATACATTTTTTTTGATTAGTTAATTTTTCAGCACAAGTTTTTAATACATTTTTACATTTTATTATAATTTTTACAATGTTTGACATAATTAGTTTGTTTGTTTTTCTATATATTTTTAAGCAGGCTTGTATCGTTGTCTTTTAAATCCATATGGTAGCGAACTATGGTCTTCAAGAAAACGACGTTTTTCAGATTTAACGCTGTAGGTTTTTATTTCTGGAATGGTTATCACCTGATGGTCTTTCGTTCGTCGAATGTTTTCTGATTTTATTAAAATTTTTTCACTGCCTGAAGAAGATGAATTTAGTACAGATTCTTTAATTGAGTCAAAATTAATTTGTTGAGATGCTGCATAATTAAGAAAAATCCCTTTCACTTTGCAGACAACGTATTCCATATTGTCTTTTGCACTAAACACTTTATACGAATAATTCTTAGGTCCTCCACTAACGAATTCTGTGATATAGCTTCCAACTCCATAAGTTTCCAATTCGTCTGTCATATCACCGATGAATTGTCCAGTAGGAGGTTCGAATTCTCCTCCACGACTTATGTAAATAACCGAATCAGTATCGTAATACAAAACTCTTTCTCCTAAGCTCTCCAGGTAGTTATAAAGTTTAAGCCGAGCTAAAGTTGTTGTGTAAGCAGCAACACAGACATTTACTGTGGATAAAGAGTCGATAGCTTCTTCTTTCATCTCGAAGTTAACGACGACGTTTTCTTCATTTACAGGAAGAATGTGAAGCACTTCAATAGATGGATGCGTTAGCAAATGAAAGAAAGTTGAAGGGTTGTTCACAACGATAGTTTGAAGTTGATTTTCGCGTTGTCCAAACTTTCCCCAAAACGAATTTAGTATCAGTTTTGCAAGTGATCTCTTTCCTGGATTATTACATATCTCTGAAAATTCCAGCTGAATATTTTCTTTTTGAAGAAAATCAGAAACATATTTTTCCTTTTTTTGCTGAGACGAACACTCACTTGGCCAGCCAGATGCTTCTTGTTTTATTTTTAGAAACTTATTCATCATAGATGTGAACAGCCCATCATCTAAATTTTTATCCGGGTTATACTGGACTACATTATATTCCCATATTTCAAATATATTGAGTATGATGTATCCTTTTTCCACTGCTTTATTAACCTCGTCAATTACCCAAGTCCCTACCAATGCTCTTTGCTCATCAGTATGAGCACACAATTGTTCATTGTTTTTTTCATCACTGCAACTTCTACACAATGAAAACATGAGCTTGTCATTTTGTTTCATTGGTAATACCGGATGCAACAGATTTTCTGGAGGTAAAATTTTACATTTTACGAGCCCATTCATTCCTTCCAAATTCGACGTAGTTGAGCAGGCTGCATCACCAGTGATGTGGATCTTAGGATGTCCAGTGGGGAATTTTCCATTCTTACACACCCACGGGTAAAGAGAGCATATATCAATGTACTTTATCTTTTCCCCTTTTTTGCATTTATAGAAATCGACGACATTTCCGGTTCGACCGCCATAAAAAGCATCGCGAGGATTTAGAGGGGAACTTTGAATAAGTTGGTGGGAGTTTAAGAAATCTCTGTCTTCTTTTTTAAACGACTTGAGATTCTTCCGAAACACACAAGACCACATTTCAATTACCTCGTAACCGAAATCCCTCAGTCTTTCTGTCCTCGCTTTTGTTGTCTCATACCTTCGGTTCAACGTGTCATTCTCGTTTTCGTGCAGAGGATCATCCCGTCTATGCTTCAAGCAGAGAGGGTGGCCATGGTAATAGCATCCGTGGTACTCAAAAATTTGGTTGGTTTCTTGACAAAAACCATCAACTTTTACACCGTGTATAACTACCTCTTTGCCTCTATACGAATGTTGGATAGTTATGTTCCTTTGCTGTTCTTCCCAAATCATCCACTTGATAGCTTCTGTTGACTGGTTGTCAATGCATCTGTATCCTGTTTTAGGTATTAACCCGATGGTGTTTGGCTTAAGAAAGTTACGTCTATATAAAAGATTGCAAGCTGAAGCAATCGTTACCGATTCTAAAAATGGTTCAACGTTACATTGGGTAAGAAATAATTTTCTAAATTGCAAGCAAGCCCCCGTCAAAATTTTGACATCACTCTTGCAGTATTCTATAAGTTCTTGCTTCATTTCAAAAGTATCATTTTGATGTTCTGAATGCCATTTTAAGAAAGTATTACGCTCTTCCGACCTCATAGAATTAGCATTGTAATATTCTATTGCTGGCAATGTTCCTTTGTATTCTTCATTTTCAATAGTGTTGAAGAGGTATGGAAAGTAACCTTTCTTTAAAACAGGTGGCAAGTCGAATGCCTTTGGGAGCTTTGATAAGGCCATAGGAAAGTAGTTTATTGAGTCGATAAATTTTACATTTCCTATTAACATCAATATTATCTTTGTTCCTCGCATAATCAATTCAGGGCTTAGTACTGTTTTCTCTAAGACATGGTTTAAAATGAACTGATGGTCATAGGCTTGACCATTGTGGGCAATCACAACCACATTTTTAAATTTTTTTCGAATTTCAAGTATATATTGAACAAATTTAGGTACAACGTCTTCTCCTTGTAGAACGTTCAATGACAATTTACAATATTTACAGAAATGCAAATCAGGATGCTCCACGCAATGACTACATTTGTTTTGAAAGACGCATAAATTTGGTTCATGTTTTGTTATAGAAGCTTTGTTTGTTGTTGTTGCTTCATCTCCGTCATTCCAAATTTTTTCTCCAATTACTTTTTCTTGGCGACTTTCTAGATCATAAAATACATACAAGACATTTTTCAAATCAGGTTTTCTCGTATTAGGTATAATAAAACACTTATGGTCTTCAGGAACATGTACTTTACAGTTCTTGCAAAAGAACTCTCCATAAATATGTTGTCGACTTCCTCCAAAGGATTTTAAACAACCAAGACATCTTTTTATTTGCTCACAGATAGACTGTTTTCCTGACGAGCCGCTCGTTTTGTGGTTGTCATAGCATCCTGTTCCTTTAAAATTTCGATTACAGTCGGGGCATAAAATTTGTTTCTGAGTTTCCTTACATATTGGAGAACTCTGACATTGCGAACAAAATGCAAGACATCCATAATGTTTACTCTTTGTATTGTAAGGTACATGGCAAATTTCACAGTAGAAAGAACAGCAAAATGCGGCAGTTAAAGATTTAATGACATTAAAATGATTATTATAATATAATAAATATATTTTTTTATCGTTTCTGTCATTTGAAACTCCTTCGTAAATTAATTTACGGCCTTTTGTTCTGTGCTCGTAAACAGTAATTTTATAGTTTCTTAAATGAGTTTGAAATAATTTCAACTCATCAATTCCACAACCTCCTGGTGGTATTTGGATTCCAGTATCGTTCAGAAGTTTCAGCGCTCTCTCAGTTTGGATATTGCCTATATCTTTTCGTATATTATCAAAATTGTATTCCTTGTCCGTGTATGCCTTTGCTACCACCAGAGCTCGAGGCAAGCATAATTTATCTGTGTTTTTTACACAAATAATTCCTCTGCGATTGGCACATTCTTCGTTAAACGAATTGAACATGGAGGTAGGTTTTCTTCCTTCTCCAGCTGACATTTCAACTGATGTTATGGATAAAGTAAAATCATCAGTGCTTAGGCCATCAGAATTACTCTGGAATATTTTGGAAATCATCTCCCAAACATCATCCATGCTGAGCTCTGAACAGGTTTTGTAATTAATCCATCCACTACCTCGCTCATGAGAAAAACTTTTTCCCGAAAATGTTATCCCCACCTTGTCGGATTCCTTTAGACCTTCCACGGCAAATCGTACCATGTCTTCAATGGCCTTTCTTATCCATGAAGTTGGTTCTTCATGCCTTGGAATAGGGTTGATTTTAAAATCTATTTTCCGGCCATTTAAGTTGAACCGTTTAATTTTTGTGTTAATATCTGCCAAAACTTGAATTCGCTGAAATTAAAAATAACAACACAGGAAAAAATTAATTTTTTTTAAAATTTTTATTTTATTTAAAAAGTGTTTTTGTGAATTAATTAATTCATTTTGTGTATTTAGGAAGAGTGTAGGCAAAATATGTTCTACCTCTTCAATTAAAATTTCATTTTTTTGCTTCCTCCCTCTTCGGAGCTTCTGTTGGTGTTGTTGCTGTTCTTGTTGATGTTGCTGTTGTTCATGTTGCTGCTGTTCATGTTGCTGCTTTTGATGTTGTTCTTGTATTCCTTGTAGATGTTGTTGTTCCTGCTGTTTGTGTTGCTCCTGCTGTTGGTGTTGCTGTTGTTGTTGATGCAACTGATGTTGATAAGTTTGTTGCACCTGTGCTGGTTGCTCCTTCTCGTGGAAATCGATCACAAAGGAGCGATCGAAAGGCTCCACGACTTCCAGACAGAGCGTGTGTAGCTCCTTGATGTCCTCCTCTTCCATTTGGGCATTACACCTTTTTGGTAGGAATACCTAAAAATAAAAGTTTATTATAATTTTTTAAAGATATAGTAAGAACAATTTAAGCATACCACATATTCGTCTAACTCGACCAAAATTTGTTGGCCAAACTTGGTTGCTATCCTTTTGGCAGAAGTAATGGGAAACTTCCTCTTCTGAACCAATTTAGATAGAGAGAGAAGTGGTTTCCTGGTTGAACTTGTCGGCTCCTCCTTGCTTACACTCACTGCAGATTTCATTTTTTTTAAAAAGTTTGACATATTGAATGTGCGTTTTCACTGAAGAACTAAAACTGAATCAAAAACTCAGGCAACTATTGCTTTTATAGTATGGACTGACGAATATTTTGGTCATTTCCCCTAATATGAAACTTAAAAAATCGAAGAATTACCACTCCTGGCACTCAGTGCATTTATTTGACCTGACTTTTCCCCTCAAACAAATATAGCATTCAACTACCAATTTAGTATTCAGAATCCTCTGTTGATTTATCCGTAGATATCAATATTTGATTATTTTGTTCATCAATACAATACAATACCTATCAAATAGGAGGCGACGTCGATCCTTTGCAGTCATAAATTATTTCGTTAATTAGGTCTCGTGACTCACATCGTCAACAATAAAATTTACTAGAAACCACTTTCAATCGTCATCATAATTTGCCCCTTTTTTACAAACAATCAAACATTCCTTTACCTGTATCTTGACCCTTTCCATTTTCCTTTTTTAAAACAATCTAATATGCTTTAACAGTTTTATATTCAGAATCATCTGTTTATTTATTCATCAACCGTGTGTCGCATAGATCCTTTACAAACAACCATAAACAACATCTTACATTAGGTTTTGTGACTTGCTCATAAAATCATATATTTATACAAGACACGTTCCCATCTCTTTCATTGGCTTTTTTTAAATTTTCAAAATTTTCAAATTTTCAACCGTTTAACGATCGGTTGGTCTAATAGGCAGAGTCATAAACAACATCGCACCATATCTTCCTATTGAAAAATTAACACTCCTGACACTCAGTAAATTTATTTGACCTGCCTTTCCCCCTCAAACAAATATAGCATTCCACTACCAATTTAGTATTCAGAATCCTCTGTTGATTTATCCGTAGATATCAATATTTGATTAATTTGTTCATCAATACAATACAATACCTATCAAATAGGAGGCGACGTCGATCCTTTGCAGTCATAAATTATTTCGTTAATTAGGTCTCGTGACTCACATCGTCAACAATAAAATTTACTAGAAACCACTTTCAATCGTCATCATAATTTGCCCCTTTTTTACAAACAATCAAACATTCCTTTACCTGTATCTTGACCCTTTCCATTTTCCTTTTTTAAACAAATCTAACATAGCAGTTTTATATTCAGAATCCTCTGTTGGTTTATCCGTCAATAAGAATATTCTTATTTAGGTACATCAATGCAATACCTATCAAAAGACGACACCGTGTGTCGCATCGTTACAAACAACCATAAACAACATCGTACATTGGGTTTTGTGACTTACATATAAAATCATTTATTTATACAAGACACGATTCCATCTCTTACATTGACCTTTTTTCAAATTTCAAATATTCAAATTCTCAACTGTGTAACGCTCGCTCCACTACTGCACCTATTCATTTATTTATACAAGACACGATCCCATCTCTTACATTGACCTTTTCTCAAATTTCAAATATTCAAATTCTCAACGGTGTAACGCTCGCTCTTTACCTGTATCTTGACCCTTTCCGCTTTTCTTGAATTATTTATACAAGACACGATCCCATCTCTTACATTGACCTTTTTTCAAATTTCAAATATTCAAATTCTCAACTGTGTAACGCTCGCTCCACTACTGCACCTATTCATTTATTTATACAAGACACGATCCCATCTCTTACATTGACCTTTTTTCAAATTTCAAATATTCAAATTCTCAACTTTGTAACGGTCGCTCCACTAGTGCACCTATTCCTACTCACCCTGTTCATACAAGAGAAAAAAAGAAAATATCTCAACACAAAAAAGTTCCATGCAAGAGAAAAAACGAAAAAATCTCAACACAAAAAAGTTCCATGCCACCTCATATGTGCAAGATATATTTCATGCACACCGAGTCCTAAAATTAACATAGAGAGTATGACGAAGCAAAATACTTATTCATATCGAATCGTATGGGCTAGTCTAGTACGTGCAGGTTTTGTATCACGCACCGTACCTGAATGTGAGTTCTCATCTACAAAATAAAACAACAAAAAAACACTCCATATATATGTATATATACATATATATATGGAGTGTCTTTGATTTGTAGTAGACAGAAGGTAGCACAGCAACCTATCTGCTCTCTTTTTTCTGAGGTATGGTCAATTGATGTGCAAGTTTTCTTTTTTGCACACTGAGTATCGAAACTAACATGGGAGATATTTAAAAAAAAACTTATTCATACGGAATCATATGGGTCAGAGGCTCTGACTCAGAGCGTGCAGGTTTTCTTATTGCACTTGCACACTGTGTAACAGTTAAGTGCCTGATTACAGGAGATGAAATTTTTAATAGAATGGAAAAGGAGCATAGAGCTTAAAAGGTAAAGAGGGATAATTCTATGTGGAGTCGAATTGTTCTTGCACAGGCAGTTTTTTTTTTGAAAGTTAATGACTGTTGTAACGGCTACTTTTAATGTATATCTAGTCTGGTGCAGAATGCAGATTGTTTCGATTGTTTTTTCGCTTTGTTGGTTAATTAATATTAAATAAATAGCTATCAGTTTTTAATAGAAGTGACGTATTTTGTGACAAGAACGGAATGTGACTGACTCAGTTGATTTTAGACAAGCTTGAATTAAATGAAATTTTAATAAGTAACTGTCAGTTGATTTTAGACAAGCTTGAATTAAATGAAATTTTAATAAGTAACTGTCAAAGCCAAAGTTATGATAATGGTTCGAATATGGAAGGAAAAGAAGCGGGTGTTCAGAATCGAATTCGAACCCTGGAACCAAGAGCATTTTTGGTTCCATGTTGCCCGCATTCCTTAAATTTAGTGGTTAATGATGCTGCTCGGTTCTCATTTTATGCAGTTAAATGTTTGTTTAACTTTTTTTTCAAGTTCAAGAAATATATGAAGCCCTATAGAATTAAGAAATCTAGAGGCAAAAAACATTGCAGAATCGTTAGGAAATAAAACTTTTGATTTTACATTTATTTGCTGCCTGCTAATTTGGTTTGATATTTTAGAAAATATAAATTAAACTAGTAAATATTTGCAAAGTCCGTCCGTTAATCTGTCAACTGGCATAACAGTTTTAGAAAACACAAAAAACAGTTTGATTTTAATGCGTTCCGATGAAAAATTTAATGAGTAGGTATGTTCAATTAACCGAGCGTATTGCTAGTTCCCTAGAAATACCAAATATGTTTCTTGTAGCTTCATCATTGCGATCTCAACGGAGAAAAATACTTTATGCTGATGAATGTCCTGAAACTATAGTAGCCGAAACAAAAATTCAAAGTTGAATTTTTTTTTTCAAATACTTGAAAGGTTTGATACGTATAGTATCAATTTTACATTTTTGAGTAACATAAGCGAATGTTTAAAAAATAAAAATGTACCTACGTGCTTCATGCCTTAATTTGCAGAATGTTTTAACATAAAGTAGTTTGTTACGCCACAAAGCTCAAGTTTAGATGTGTTAAATTTTATTTTTAGTTCAAACCTTGAAGATTTTGCTCCGAATTTAGTAACTGCTCTCCAAATCCTTAATACAATCCCGGTCACGGTAGCTTCAGGAGAACGTACATAGTTTTTCTAAACTTAAAATTATTAAAAATTATCTTAGGACAACCATGACTCAAGAGAGATTGGTAGGTTTATCTATAATGTCCATTGAAAAGAAATTATTAAATTCTTTAGACTTTGATGATCTCTTTTCTGAATTTGCAAAATGTAAGGCCAGAAAAGTAAGTTTCCAAGTTTAAAAGATTCCCCTCTGCTCATTTCTTCGCTGCGTTTTAGTTTAATGGTTTAGGCCTCTTGGGGATACCTCAATAAAAAAAATGCATTGAAAGTCTACCTCCTGGGTAATCTGGGAAAGGCTTATGCTTGTGTATCAGTTTATGTGTAAAAAAAATATAAAAAAGGGGCGCTTTCTACAAATCTTGCACAGGGCGCAAGTTTGGCTTGGGCCGGCCTGATCAAGATCATTATACTCATACGCAGATCTTAATCCACCAGCTGGTAGTTCTTGCGATCAAGCTATAGTTCGTTGACACATAGTGTTTTTTTTTCTTCTATGTTAACTCTGGCTAAATAGTCCATCATCCCCCCGGGATAAGAAACCATTTCATCAAAGGAAAGCTGTGCATGCAAGTAGTAGTAACTAGAGGATTCTAGAACACCGGCATCACCAGGGTTCTGATCTATGCTAAATACCGGCATCACCAGGGTTCTGATCTATGCTAAATACCGGTATTATTTTGGGTTGTAGAACATTCTTAGCAAACGTTAGATACCGGTATTATTTGGGGTTCTAGACCATGCTTAGCAAACGTTAGAACGTAAAAAACGTAACATTCACGTTAAAATGTAAAAATCACGTTCACGTTAGAACGTAAAAACGTACAATTCACGTTCAAGTTAAAACGCAAAAAACGTAAAATTCACGTTAAAATGTAAAAATCACGTTCACGTTAGAACGTAAAAACCTAAAATTCACGTTCAAGTTAAAACACAAAAACGTAAAATTCGCGTTAAAACTAAAATTCACGTTCACGTTGGAACGTAAAAACGTAAAATTCACATTCACCTTAAAACGCAAAAACGTAAAATTCACGTTAAAACGTAAAATTCACGTTCACGTTAGAACGTAAAAACGTAAAATTCACGTTCACCTTAAAAGGCAAAAACGTAAAATTCACGTTAAAACGTAAAATTCACGTTCACGTTAGAACGTAAAAACGTAAAATTCACGTTCACGTTAAAACGCAAAAACGTAAAATTCACGTTAAAACGTAAAATTGACGTTCACGTTAAAACGTAAAAACGTAAAATTAACGTAATGATGCGAGAAACTGAGTTGGAAAACACTTTCAAACCCATCGTTGAGCCGTTGAAAAAATTGGTTGGAAATATTAAAAAAGAAGAATCACAACAAGAGGATAATATTAAAACACCGAAACGTCGTAAGATACATTTCAAATCTTTTAATGAAATGAGTGAAGAGCGAAGAAGAAAAGAAGTAGAAAGACATTTTTTTTTTGAAATATTTTTTTTATTTTTTATTTAAATTTTTATATTTAAAAAAATATTTATTGTGGCTGGTAGGGGGCTTACATCAAACCCCCCTTTAAAACCCTTTATTCGAAGAGAATGAAGCAGGTGGGCCACTGCAACAAGGCTGTCAATGTTGGTAGTATCCACACTACCAACCTCCTCCCAAGCGGCATCCTGAAGCTGCTGGAACTCCCAGCATTGGCAGCTATGTTCTTTCAACCACTCTTCCATCTCTTGTACAATTTTCGAGTCTTGATGTTGCATGGTAGTTCTATGTTCTATTACTGATGATTATGATGATAATGCTCAAAGTATTTATACAAAAAAAAAAAAAGAGGGGGAAAAAAATACACATACAAACATAAGTAATTGTATGCAGACCTTTACAATCCACACATTTTCAGAGACCCTCCGATTTTCATAGCACACTGTCAATAAATTTAAAGGATGTTAAAAGTCATCAGAAATAAAAATCAAATAGGATCAACACTATATTTCTGTAAGAATGGATGTCAACAATTAAAATTTACGATTATGATATTTGCATTGGTATATCAAAACCCTGATGCATCGATAGCATCATGTCAATCATCGGACTAATAGAACTTGACCCCTCTATCTGATGCTTTAGAAGTTATGAATGGAATACATTTTGAGGATGTTTAAAGTCAACGGAAATAAAAATATTTTCAAAATATTTAAATAGGGGTAGCACTATATTTCTATAAGGATGAATGTCGGCAATTAAAATTTACGATTATAATACGTGCATTGATATATCAAGACCCTGATACATCGTTACCATCATGTTACTCATCTGACTAATAGGTTAGGTTAGGTTAAAGTGGCTGTTGGTTGGGACGTCCAACACACTTAGACCAAAGTATGGTCCGTTGTGATACCACATGGATCAGTTAATCAGCTTAACTCGTTGAACCAATTGGAGCTTCGAATGAAGCGTAGGAGACAAGTAATGTCTGAATTTTTTAGATCGCTGGTATCGTTAAAGTAGTATTCTCTAAGGTGGATTCTACGTCTTTGTGATAAGGCAGGGCATGTGCACAGAAGATGAGAGATTGTCTCCTCTTCTTCTTCGTCAATGCAACTCCTACAAAAATCATTTGTAGGGGCTCCTAGTCGAATAGCATGCCTTCCTGTTAAGCAGTGCCCAGTCAGGACACCTATAACGTAGCTAATGTGCAATCTACTCAGAGAGATTAATTGTTTTGAGCGCCTGGCGCTAAGATTTGGCCAAATTAGTTTAGTCGCTGCACAGTTGGTGGTGTTATTCCACCTGAAGTTTGTTTTCTCTATGGTATCTTCCTTTAGCATGAGTTTACATGTAGCTAAGGGGATACCTATGCTAGCATTGTGAGCCGGCAGAGGTAAAGTTGTTCCGCTTTTTGCAAGTTCGTCAGCTTTCCAATTTCCTGGAATATCTCTATGGCCCGGCACCCAGAAAAAGTGAATGTTGAACTGTGTAGCCATCTCCGTAAGAGATGATCGACAATTTAGGGCTGTTAGTGAATTTGTGGAGACAGAGTCTAGGGACTTTAACGCAGCTTGGCTATCCGAGAAGATGCGTATATCATTAGTTGATATAACGTTTTCTCTTAGCCAGGATAGGACTTCTTTTATAGCCAGGATTTCAGCTTGGAACACGCTACAATGATCGGGTAGACGAAAGGAGAGACTTAAGTTTAGTCTATCTGAGTATACGCCTCCACCAACCCCATCCTCCGTTTTTGATGCGTCTGTATACAAATTTATAGGACCATCGTTCAAAAATGATGTATTCTCCCAAGAAGACCTGGGAGGTATAGTCACTTTGAAGCTATAGTTATTAAACTGAGGATGGGGTATGTGTAGTCAATATTACTGTTTATAGTTCTGATGGAGTTCAAAATAGTGATGTGGCCAATTCCATTATTGATCCACACAGAGGAGGCTTGAAGCCGTATGGCAGTATTAGCGGCCGTTTGCTTGCTGAAAATGTCCAGCGGTATTAGATGGAACAGAACATCTAGTGAGGCGGAGGGGGTCGGACGGGGTAGAGCGAAGTGCTCCTCCCATACACAGGCAGGCTGTTCGTTGGACTTTGCTGAGTTTGCCTCGGCCCCATCTTTTTTGTAGACCCTCAGCGGTATTTCATCGAACCCGAACCTAATCACACCTTTTGATTGCGCCAGAGGAGAAAGGGACTCTGCATTGATGATTACAATTGCACCCTTGTAGGGTCCCTTTGAATCCTCCAATTTCGCAACCTTCCAGTTGTGAGTAGGAAGGGTTGGATTGGAGAGCCGGATTACCTTCAGAACGTGGTCAGCTTCCTTGAATATGGCCGGAACCGTGATGCGAGCTCTTGGTCTGCAAGGAATGTCCTCCTTTGCGACAACCTCCAGCTTAGCACCAGGCCACACCTCTCCAAGTCGGCTAATCACCAGCGTCAGTAGATCACACGACCTCCGATCATCACAGATCATCAATTTGATGTGTCCCTGATGCCAACCGCCATCTTTTGTGATGGCCGGTGGTCCCGGATTGTCAGACATGATCTCGACAAAACTGAAGGCCAGCTGTCCTTTGTCCAGTTCTCGGCAGAGATCGTGCCATCTACGTCACTTCTGTCGATAATCGCGACTACCATTTTGTCCTTCAGAACGTCACTGAAGGACATTTTTGCCTTGCGAGGGTCCTGACTAATAGGACTTGGCCATCTATTGCTTTAGGATTTTTCCTGGATTGAGGTAATAATTAGTGTAACAAAAGCCTTATACCTCACTACCATCATATCATTCATTTGTCTAATAGGGCTATACCTCCTTTATCCATTGCTTTGCTAGCATCATGTCAATAATATTACTAAACCCTGCCCCTTATCATCAAAATCCTGAAAAATGGTCCAGGGGTTATTTTTATTGCGGAATACAAATGTACGTCAATAAGGTCAACACATTATTTTATCTATAGGGACGGATGCCGACAATTAAAATATGTATTCATGATGATCGCAATACATAAATTTATCCAACTGCTTCCTTATTTACACAGATGATATCAGAAGTGTCAACAATATAATGTGGGGGATTTTCCAAGACGAATTAATAGAGAACGACTTGTTTCGCTTGAATGATATTTATTTAATGATTTCACAAAGCTGTACATCGATAATGAGAACTAAAAATAATAACTTTCGGTTGGATCATTCGATCATAAGGCCCAATCATAATTTTGAACAACGATTTCTATGTACATTGACACAAGTAAATAACGAGTGCTTGCAGTTAGGCATAGTGCGATACAAAAGTTTACTGACTACTTTGGAATAAAGTATGCTACAGCTCGGCCAGCCTGATCGAGTAATCGCCCCGATTACATTTTTCAAAATAACTTAAGATTCTTAGTACAGTGATAATATTTGTTTCATTTAAATAGATAATAAACATTTAGTATTTTGTAAAGTTAATAATGTTTATAAAATAAATTGTCTTTTGATGAACATCGAACATTCACATTTTTGAAAAGTAATAAAATTCAATGATGTTTTTGTTTTATAGAAATTCCATTCTCTTAAAATAATACGAAAGTTTGCATCCAATGAATTTCAAATATCGTGAGAATTTGCATGCAATTATTTATATAATGGATAATACATTAAAATATACATACATATGATAATATATTTGTACGAAATTACATTATAAAACATTAATACAGATATATCGGGTGATTTCTTTGAGGTTAGGATTTTCATGCATTAGTATTTGACAGATCACGCGGGATTTCAGACATGGTGTCAAAGAGAAAGATGCTCAGTATGCTTTGACATTTCATCATGAATAGACTTACTAACGAGCAACGCTTGCAAATCATTGAATTTTATTACCAAAATCAGTGTTCGGTTCGAAATGTGTTTCGCGCTTTACGCAAATTTTATGCGTTTTTTTTTAAAAAAAAGTTCTCAAGCTCTTAAAAAATCACCCATTATGTATTTATTGTCCTCCATTGAAAAGAGGACATTGTTTAATATAATGGGTGATTTGTTAAGAGCTTGAGAACTTTTTTAAAAAAAAAAACGCATAAAATTTGCGTAAAGCGCGAAACACATTTCGAACCGAACACTGATTTTGGTAATAAAATTCAATGATTTGCAAGCGTTGCTCGTTAGTAAGTCTATTCATGATGAAATGTCAAAGCATACTGAGCATCTTTCTCTTTGACACCATGTCTGAAATCCCGCGTGATCTGTCAAATACTAATGCATGAAAATCCTAACCTCAAAAAAATCACCCGATATATGGATTATTTATTTATAAATCCAGATCTGGGGAAAATTGTTTGGTTTTTATCTTTCGTTTTTTTTTCTTTGTATTTGGTAGTAGTAAAATTGTTTTTTTTTTTTTTTATTAAAATCATTGATATCATGATCTCCAACGTCATCCGCGTCTTCGTCATGTTCCTAGATATATTTAGTCAAAAATGGCCTCATATTAGAAGGTGATGAGACTCCCCTATATGGTAAACGGGTTAATTGTAGACCATCAATATCTTTTATTAGGTACCTATCGTTAGGCATTACTTTCTCTATTTCGTATGGACCCCTAAATTTTGCAAATAGTTTCTTATTAATGCCAGGAGTGTTTATAATATTTTTTACCATTATGTAGTCTCCTTCTTTGTACACATGGGGTTTCTTATGGCGCTTATCATAATAAATCTTGTTTAAGTTTTGGCTTTTTTCTATATTTTCACTAGCTTTATTTATCATGTCTTCGAATCTTACTCTTTTGGAATCCAATTTAAAAACTCTTTGGCGCGATCACAAAACTGTCCCTTCTGGTTCGTTCCGAACAAGAGTGTACTGGGCGGAAAACCTGTGCTACGATTCAACGTATTATTAAGAGCGAATTCTATTTTTGCAATATTCTTATCCCACCCACTAGTTGTACTAGGATCACATTCTTTGGCCAACATGGGAATAAGAATTCGATTTATTCTCTCTATTTGGCCATTAGATTGAGGAGAATGTGTTGCAACTTTTGTATGATAAATGTTATTTGCACTCATAAAATCTGAAAATTCCTTTGACGTGAAACAACTCCCACGATCGGATATAATCCGATTTGGCCTTGAATAGTTTTCAAAATATGACTTTAAACAGATGATGGCTTCTTTAGTTTGGGTAGTTTTAACTGGATAAAGCTTTAAAAATTTTGTAAAACCATCTATTACGCAGAGAAGGTGTTTTTTGCTCCCAGATGAAAATGGACCAAGGTGGTCAATATGCAATGCGTCAAAGGGCATATCTCCCTTAGGTATTGAATGCAAAATTCCTTGAATTTTTCCAGAATCAGGAGAAAAACAAATACATTTAAGACAGGTTTTAATATAGTTTCTGATTTTATCCTTTATTTTAGGAAACCAGTAGGTTGTGGATAGGTGTTCAAAACACTTGTCAACCCCTAAATGGCACATTGCTTCATGATGAGTTCGAAATACCTGGTCTTCCAAATTTAGAGGGACATAAAAAAGAATCTTTTCTTTAGTTTTTCGATATATTAGACCATCTATCATCTGATAAATTGGGCTTTCAGTTTTTTCTAACTCTTTGATGATTAATAATATCTTAGGATCCTATCTCTGCACTGCTGCTAAAACAAACTCAAATGATTCATCTTCAACGTGGAGTATATTAAATGATCTACTAAGAGCATCAACGTGACTCATCATGTTCCCTTTACGGTGCTCTACCTTGTAGTCAAAACTTTGTAGCTCTAAGGCCCAACGAGAAATGCGCGGATTAATTGACTTTTTCTTTAGAGTCAATGTCAGTGCTTCACAGACTGTGACTATTTTAAAAGGTATTATATAATATGTAGGAAACGATTTTCAAACATTTGAATGCTTATGAAAAGATTCATAAGAATCTTCAAAAAAAAAATCCGGGATACGAATCAAAAGTCACCAAACTCTTCCAAAACCTACAAATCTTGTTTTCTTTAAGTTAAACAAAAAAAAAGAAAAAAACAAAAGTTATTGTTGCTTACGCGTAAGCATCATTCTGTTACCAGAATAAAGTTACGTCGATAATGCAGACTAAACTTGTTTTTTTTTTAAGTGGCCACGTACCCAAAAGCGGCACATTTCCGCTTCGTTCCATTTCAGATCATTCAAGCCGAAACACCGTGTGGCTAGATTGCAATATCCGCTCGATATCTTTCTTTTCTCACAAGACGTCAGCCAGTCAAGTCACCTTCGCCCACAAGAATTCGCGAAGGAGAACTCTACTAACCAAGCAAAAATCTTTAGGTAAGAAAATTAAAGAAATCAACTCAAGTCGATTTCATAGACATTTTCTTTACCTTACATTTTTTTTCTGACAAGGTAATTTATAGGAATTTTGAATCCACCCCCTTGACCTCTCAATCTTTCGGTTGGTCATCCCAAGTTTCTTGTCCACTCGCCGTCGTCATCCTCTTTACCTAAGCAAGGTCCAGAAAATTTAACGTCGAAAAAGAATTGAAAAATCCCAAAAAAACCGATTTTATAAAGGTAACATAAAAAAAAAGAGCATAAAAATGGAAATTAACATGGGAAATTTTTTATTCGTTTAGGGTTACATTATAGAGCGGACTTTGTTTCTAGTAGTAACACTAATCACGTTAAAGTCCTATTACCTATTACATCAAATAAGGGAAGAAACAAGCTAGAAAAATTGCGAGGAAGGGGAAGCCCTTCTCGTTTGCTCTACAGGCCGTCAAGTGGCTGGTCACAGGCGAAAACAACATTTCAAGTGAATCAAGAAGTAAAAATCACAACAAAAAAAGTGTTGAAAACAGAAAAATAGTTTAAAATTAAAAAAAGATACAAATCAGTGTTATAAGTAAAAATTGAAAAAAGAAAAAGGAAAGAAAATTAACAAAAAAAAAAGAGTTAGTTATAAGTAAAAATTTGAAAAGAGAAAAAGGAAAGATAATTAACAAAAAAAAGAGTTAGTTATATTATAAAAAGAAAAGAGATAGTCATAGAAAGATTAAATTTGAAAAAAAGGTAAACAAAAAGAAAGTCATTTAAGAAAAAAAAGAAATTAATTTTGTGTTGCCTTCTAAATAGCATTTAAATAAAGAGAAAAAAAAACAGTACTGAGTTAAAATCAAAATCAAAGAAAAAAAAATTAAAATCAAGAGTCAGAAAGTTAATAATATAAGTCAAAAGAAAAGAATAATCTTAAAAAAAAAAAGTGAATATAGTGTAACATCCCATCTATCGGTCATGTAATTATTTTTTTTTGTTGTTCGAATTTGTTTTACTTAAATCGGATACAACTTTTATCGGTCTACGAATTTCATGCAGTTTATATAGGCATATGTTTCCTTTTCTTCAATCAACGTTTAGCAACCTTCGGCGCTACAAGATGCTGTGCACAACATGTTGGAGCTGGGGTAAGTGCATTAATTTTTCTTTGTTATAGATTGTCTTTATTTTATTAAAAATGCATATTTATATTGAATTTCATCAAAAAAAAAAACAAAACGAAAATTAAGATCAAAGAAGAAATGAATAAATTTTAAAAATAAAAAAAGAAATAAAAATGCAATAAGAAAGGATAAATGTGAACAGGAAGAATAAAACGTGAAAGAAACGAAAGATTAACCAAAAGTAACTTAAGAAAGATCAAAACAAAGCAAAGAAAAGAGTAAGCTAAAAGAAAGTTTAAAGCTAACGAGACACTCTAATTAACTAATGTTAGAGCGGCCTTGATGGCATTCGCCTGTTTTTTTTTGTTTTGTAATAATTTTTTTTGAAATGTTAATTGTTCTTTGGAAACGATATATGGGTATGAAGAGTATATTAAGATTATGTGCGATTATTCTATGAGATAGTGAGTGAAATAATAAAATCGATTATGAATCAAATTAAAACTAAAATTTTGGATGAACTTTTTTTTAGTTTGATGAATTTGAAGAGAGACGATTGTAATTAGAATTTTTTTTTTGGATACCTTGACTTGAAAGTAGATCTATGGTTACCAACTGTGGGGATATTTTTTTTTTTAGGCGAGTTAAAAGAAATTTTAAAGATGAAAGTTTAGGTTGATTTTTTTTTGGGAAGTGAAGGAGGTAGTATGAAGTGACGTTCCTGATTTTAATTAAAGGGGGATTTTATCTCCCTTTTCCAAAAAGGGCTATTACTATATTTAGGGCATGCCGTAATAGCGTAGGAGCGTTTCCGAGACGTTTGTTTCGGTTATGCTTTATTAGGGCGGGTTAAGAAAATGCTCGAGGACACGAACACCTATGTCCTCCTTTACGTGTGCGCAAACCAAAATCGGGAATAAAGATTCGGGTCCCACTCTTTAAAAAGAGGATATTATTTACAGTCAAATACCATCTCCGACGCAGGTCTTTAATAAACGTAACAAGTCCACCAGCGGATAACAAGATCCCACCCCAACCTCGGCGAGCTAAGCATGGTAACCTATAAGGCCTAAATAGTTATCGACGCTTTTGGACAACTCTTCAGACCACTACCTATGTTAATTTGACGGGTCTGTAAACGTCATTTGATAGGGGGTAGAGGAGTCAGAGGAGCTAAAAAGGGGCACGCATATAGTAT
The DNA here is from genome assembly GCA_920104205.1 of Eupeodes latifasciatus. NCBI lineage: Eukaryota > Metazoa > Arthropoda > Insecta > Diptera > Syrphidae > Eupeodes > Eupeodes latifasciatus. The sequence goes on from OV049924.1 coordinate 238,469,303, forward strand.
ACATTTTTTTTTATTGTTACTGTTTTGTGTGGGGAATAAATAGAAATTTAATATATATAATTTTACCAAACGTTACAGATGGCGCCCAACGTGGGGCCCGAATTTTTTTTTACCGATTTTGTTTACGTTTTTCTCTATTTTAGTTGAGTATTTATATAGTTTTGGGGAATTTTGGATGAAGTTGAAAGCTTTTCTTCCAAATACAGCTAACATCGTAACATGGCAAGTCGCTATGGTTGACCAGAAAGTGGTAATTAATTTGAAAGGTTCTTTGCTGTTGCAACCTAGTAAACTCGCGTGTTTAGCATTCAAACAAATTAGTGTTTTCAATGTCCCTACGTGGAAACAAGATAGCATTCCAGTAGTTTAGTGCGTTGAACGCTTACGTTTTCATACTTTTTTGGAAAGTTTTTTTTTTTTTTTTGTGGACCGAAGGCTCAGTCCGGTAGATTAGTGGAAAGATATCCTGATCTACGTCTGTTGCTGAAGTTTAAGATTCCAAATAAAAATAAAAATTATGGCTTCGATCATGCCACGATAACATCCCGATGGACAGTACCGCGTTATGGGAATCATTTTCCATCTATATACAGTAACCGGCAGGTTGGTGTTATGATTTCATCCTGTGACAGTTGTATTGTAATAAGATACAAATGGTTCTTTGACAAAGTATTACCAGTGCTGAATATACTCACAGTTAGAAAACACGTTAAATGATTTTTTTTTTGGAGATTCATTGTCTTTGATAAAAAGGAATGGAGCTCAATGTTATACATTTTTTTTTGGAACTTCAGTTCAAACTTCGAATTCACTTCCCAAATCTTTAGATGAAAATTTTGAAAGTTAAATATGTTGGTGTTATCGGAGAAAGTTTAGAAATTTTAAGTTTTTTTTTGAGTTAATAAGGTTTTTGATTTTTTTTTTTTTTTGAAAGATGTTAGATGGTGTTTTAGGAAATTGAGAATTTCATAAGTTTTTTTTTATGTTTGGCATAAAAGTTATTGAGTAAGAAGTTTTTAATTTATAGTCTTACAGAAGCAAAACATTTTTTTTTAATTACGCAAAGATCATAGTACTAGAAGGTTAAAGCTAATCTGATCCAATGGGTCGACCAAAGAATCCCACGGCTAACGGTGATCAAGTTTCACAAAAAAACCGAAGTAGTAGTAGGCGCCGTGAAGATCGATCGGAGGTTAATACCATGGAAGATGATCGGAGTGATTCCGAACCTGGGGGATCAGGCCAAAGGGCAAACGAGGATAATAATGGTGGTCGCAGTAGAACTTCGAGTGGTAGAGCCCATGAACACTCCAAAGATGGAGAACAATTTGAAGCGTATGTGCAAGATGTTGTTACTGCAACAGTAGGTCTTACACGCACTGAGGATCAACAGTTCATACGCGATGAATTGCAACGAACCCAAGATCTGTTATTACTAAAAGTTACAAACATTGTTAAGGAAAGCCTTACTAATATATTATCTGCTGTAACTCCAAATCAGCAAGGACCACAAACCTTGTCAAACCTGAACACTCCAATAGAAAGAGTGAATGCTCAACCGTCACAACATCCTAACGTGAACGATTGTAACGTTAATAGTAACCCCACAAATGAGCCAGCCGTTCACACTGTAGATATGGCTCGGGGGTCAAATGTGGATAATTTTCTCGCTCAATTGAGCAATTTGAACTTTAATGGTTCCCCCCCATCAGCCAGTCACTCCAATTCAACTCCACCGTCTTCAACATCTGTACCACGTTTCCCACACTATCACAAGTGGGGAGTAAGATTCGACAACAAGAACATGTCGGTTGATGACTTTTTATTTCGACTTGAGAAAGTCAAGGATAGTTACGATGTAACTTGGCCAGAGGTTGTCAAGAATTTTCATCACTTTGTGAGCGGTAGTGTGGAAACATGGTACTGGATGTTTTCGAAAAATAATCGTTCAGCTAACTGGTCAACTTTGAGACTAGCACTTATTGAACAGTACCGAAGTCTGGAGACAGATTCGGAGCTTTCTAGGAAAATGGCCGATCGTAAGCAATTGTCGAATGAAACTTTTGACAGCTTCTATGACGATTTAATATTAATCAATTCGCGTTTACGAACACCTAAACCTGTTAAGGAAATCATCGAGCTTATAAAGCAAAATGTACGCCGTAAAACAGGAGAGCTTTTACTAACGTTTAACACGCATAGTTTACCGGAAATGGTCTATGTGTGCAGGACCATTGAGAAGTTTTTGAATGCAAATGAGCCTACAAAATCCAAATATCCTTCAGGTACCCCGTTTCAACAACTTCGACGTCAGGTAAACGAGGTAGAAGCGCCCGCCGCTGTTTTAAATTATGCAGCTCCAGATGTAGTTGAGGCCTACCATAGGGAAGCCAACACACTCAAATGCTGGAACTGCAAAGTAGAAGGTCATAAGTTTAAGGAGTGTGACAGTCCTAAAAGGAATTACTTTTGTTTTAAGTGTGGGCGTGAAAACGTCATTAAACCCAAATGCGAGACATGTTCGGGAAACCAGACGACGAGCAACCCTACGACCGGGGGGAAGTACTCGAAAGTGGAAAACCCGGGGAACTAGACAAATCAAAGAATAATTCATCCAAAATAACCTTGCTGCGACGTTCACCTGAAGAGACAAAACGAAACTTAGAGTTAGATAAACCTAAAGACCAAAAGAATGAAAAGCCTAAAAAGACTCTTCATGAACGCATTACACATTATTATGAAGCTCGAAAAAGAATAGTCACCTTTCCATCCACGTCAGAAAATATACGAAAGCTCAGAGAAAAAATGAAATCAAAAAGGAAATTGTATAGGTCCGTAGCAGAAACAAAGTTAAATGTTTCAGTAGACGATCCACGTCCTTACGTCACTGTAGAACTGTTTGGAGAAAAGCTTCTCGGCCTACTAGATTCTGGCGCTAGCGTTAGTTGCCTCGGCACAGGTTCCTTAGATTTCCTTAAGTAGAACCAAATTCAGTATAAGAAATTCACTTCCTCTATCTCTACCGCAGATGGACAGAAACAGCCTATAGTTGGAAGAGTAACAGCGCAAATCATTTACAAAGGTAAAGCTAATGAAATGGATTTGTTTGTTGTGCCTTCGTTAACCCAACAATTATATCTAGGGGTGGATTTTTGGAGAATGTTCCAACTAGCTCCTCATTTAATTTCTGAAATTTCTCCAATTAACGAACCAGTAACAAAAGAAGCAATAGCGATAGAGTGTGACCTTAACGTTCCCGAGCTTGAGTTACTTAAGGAAACGATTCAACAATTTCCATCTTTTACCACTAAAGGCTTAGGAAAGACTCATTTATTGCAGCACTATATTGATACAGGGAACGCGTCGCCTATAAAACAACGCTATTATCCCATATCTCCAGCGATACAAGCCCTAATGTATGAGGAATTGGATCGCATGCTTGCTTTGGGGGTCATCGAAGAAAGTTCCAGCGCATGGAGTTCACCAGTCGTTTTAGTGCGAAAACCTGGGAAAAACCGCCTGTGCTTGGACTTTCGGAAGGTGAACCAAGTTACAAAGAAGAATGCGAGTCCAATTGCTCATATAGAGGGACTGTTAGCACGCCTTTCAGAGACTAACTTTATTTCAAGCGTGGACCTGAAAGATGCGTACTGGCAGATACCGCTGGAGCAAAGTTCTCGGGAGAAGACGGCCTTCACGGTTCCGGGCCGCCCCTTGTATCAATTTACAGTCATGCCATTTGGTCTTTCAAACGCCGCCCAAAGTCTCACTTATTTAATGAATAAGGTAGTACCTTCGGATTTACGAGACAATGTTTTCGTCTATCTCGACGACTTGCTGATCATATCAAAAGACTTTCAAGAGCATGTCCGTATCCTAGAGATTATAGGGAAGAAACTAACAGAAGCCGGCTTGACTATTAACATCGAAAAGTCCCGATTCTGTTTTAAAGAGCTTCAATATCTCGGATATGTGGTAGGACAGGGCTGTTTGAAACCTAATCCAGGAAAAGTCGCAGCAATCCTAGATTTTCCTACACCTAAGACGAGTAGACAGGTTAGAAGATTTCTCGGTATGGCCGGATGGTACCGACGTTTTGTAAATGGTTTTTCAACTCTCGCAGCCCCGATGACTGACACATTAAAGAAAGGAAAAAAGTTTATATTCAATAAAGAAGCCGTAAAAGCTTTTGAAGCTATAAAAGTGGCTCTTACGTCCGATCCGGTTCTCATAAACCCGGACTTTTCAAAAGAATTCATAATTCTGTGTGATGCGTCCGCATCAGGAATAGGGTGTGTGCTGTGCCAAAAGGATGAGAACGGGTCTGAACGACCCATTTACTATTTCTCCCAAAAGTTAAACTCAGCTCAGCGCAACTACTCTGTCACCGAGAGAGAATGTCTAGCGGCAGTAAAATGTATACAAAAATTTCGAGCTTATGTAGAAGGGTACAGATTCACCGTGGTAACAGACCACTCAAGTTTGAAGTGGCTGAAGAGTCTTCGAGATCCAACGGGGAGATTAGCGCGCTGGAGCCTTAAACTTCAAGGGTTCGATTTTGGCATTGAACACCGGAAAGGTTCCCTTAATGTAGTGCCAGATGCTCTATCTCGAGTGTATGAGGTGGAGGCTCTAGATTTAGCGGTATCCCAACCGGAGTCGATGTCAAAGGACCCCACCGATGACGTTCTTCATATTGATTTGCAGGATCCGAGCTTCAAGTCCGGAGAATACCTACAAATCATCGAGCACATTGGACAAAATAAAGACCAGCTTCCTGACCTTCAAGTTTCGAATGGTTTCGTATACAAGAAGGTCAGACATAGCACAGGGAATCCACTCCAAGATGATTTGGTATGGAAATTGTGGGTTCCAGCTGCGCTGACAAACCGTTTGGTCTCGTTGGCTCATTGTCCGCCAAGAGCTTCACATGGAGGCATCACCAAAACTCTATACAGACTGCGACAACAATTTTTCTGGCCAAATATGGTAACACATGTAAAGTTGTTTATTGGCAATTGCGAAGTGTGTAAGACTACCAAAGCCTCCAACAGTATTCTAAGGCCTGAAATGGGAAATTCTTTTTCGGTTGAGAGACCATTCTAGCATATCTATGTAGATTTTCTGGGACCTTACCCACGTTCGAAAAGTGGAAACACTCAAATAATAATCGCTCTCGACCAATTGACGAAATTCGTCCTTATAAAACCCCTCAAAAAGGCTAACGCCCAATCAGCGACAAAGTTCTTACAGGAAGATGTCTTCCTTGTCTTCGGAGTACCGGAAAGCATATTGTCCGATAACGGAACCCAATTTATTGGCCACGAATTCACTAAAATGATAGACCTTTTCGGCATAACTCATTATAAAACGGCAGTTTATTCACCTCAGGCCAACGCTAGTGAGCGGGTAAATCGCTCTATTCTTGCTGCCATTCGAGCATACGTCGACCCTAAACAATCTAATTGGGACCTCCACTTACCTTCTATCGGTAGCGCCTTGAGTTCAACGATACATTCGGCCATAGGTATGTCCCCTTACGAGGCTCTGTTCGGGCAACGTATCATAGAGCACGGTGCGGACTACAAACTGTTACGCGGCTTAGGAGGATTGAGCCAGTCCGAAATAGATTGGTTACCGAAAACAGCAAGGATGAACGTATTACATACATATTTGAAATCAGCTTTGGAAAAAGCTCACGAATCATATGAGAAAACGTATAATTTGCGAAGTAGAGTAGTGTCGTATAGCGTAGGTGATGTCCTTTATAAACGTAATTTCGTATTGAGCGACGCATCTAAACATCTAAACGCAAAACTGTGCCCAAAGTTTCTCAAAGTTAGGGTTTGCAAAATAATAGGCAACAATTTATACGAAGTAGTTGATTCGCAAGGTCGTAAAACTGTTACCCATTCAAAAGATCTAAAAAAATAACGAATGAGCAATCCTACTTCAACGAATTTTACAATCTAATGGCCCGGCTAAATCAGCTGTGCATGAGACTCTACCCTAGCAAATCTTAATAAAATACGAAAGCGTTTCTTTTTCATATCCTTTTTGTTCAGGAAGCCTTATCCAAAAATGATATGATTTGTAGGAAACGATTTTCAAACTTTTGAATGTTTATGAAAAGATTCATAAGAATCTTCAAAAAAAAAATCCGGGATACGAATCAAAAGTCACCAAACTCTTCCAAAACCTACAAATCTTGTTTTCTTTAAGTTAAACAAAAAAAAAAAGAAAAAAACAAAAGTTATTGTTGCTTACGCGTAAGCATCATTCTGTTACCAGAATAAAGTTACGTCGATAATGCAGACTAAACTTGTTTTTTTTTAAGTGGCCACGTACCCAAAAGCGGCACATTTCCGCTTCGTTCCATTTCAGATCATTCAAGCCGAAACACCGTGTGGCTAGATTGCAATATCCGTAAGTAAGTAAGAAAATTAAAGAAATCAACTCAAGTCGATTTCATAGACATTTTCTTTACCTTACATTTTTTTTCTGACAAGGTAATTTATAGGAATTTTGAATCCACCCCCTTGACCTCTCAATCTTTCGGTTGGTCATCCCAAGTTTCTTGTCCACTCGCCGTCGTCATCCTCTTTACCTAAGCAAGGTCCAGAAAATTTAACGTCGAAAAAGAATTGAAAAATCCCAAAAAAAACGATTTTATAAAGGTAATATAAAAAAAAAGAGCATAAAAATGGAAATTAACATGGGAAATTTTTTATTCGTTTAGGGTTACATTATAGAGCGGACTTTGTTTCTAGTAGTAACACTAATCACATTAAAGTCCTATTACCTATTACATCAAATAAGGGAAGAAAAAAGCTAGAAAAATTGCGAGGAAGGGGAAGCCCTTCTCGTTTGCTCTACAGGCCGTCAAGTGGCTGGTCACAGGCGAAAACAACATTTCAAGTGAATCAAGAAGTAAAAATCACAACAAAAAAAGTGTTGAAAACAGAAAAATAGTTTAAAATTAAAAAAAGATACATATCAGTGTTATAAGTAAAAATTGAAAAAAGAAAAAGGAAAGAAAATTAACAAAAAAAAAAGAGTTAGTTATAAGTAAAAATTTGAAAAAAGAAAAAGGAAAGATAATTAACAAAAAAAAGAGTTAGTTATATTAAAAAAAGAAAAGAGATAGTCATAGAAAGATTAAATTTGAAAAAAAGGTAAACAAAAAGAAAGTCATTTAAAAAAAAAAGAAATTAATTTTGTGTTGCCTTCTAAATAGCATTTAAATAAAGAGAAAAAAAACAGTACTGAGTTAAAATCAAAATCAAAGAAAAAAAAATTAAAATCAAGAGTCAGAAAGTTAATAATATAAGTCAAAAGAAAAGAATAATCTTAAAAAAAAAAAAAGTGAATATAGTGTAACATCCCATCTATCGGTCATGTAATTATTTTTTTTTGTTGTTCGAATTTTTTTTACTTAAATCGGATACAACTTTTATCGGTCTACGAATTTCATGCAGTTTATATAGGCATATGTTTCCTTTTCTTCAATCAACGTTTAGCAACCTTCGGCGCTACAAGATGCTGTGCACAACATGTTGGAGCTGGGGTAAGTGCATTAATTTTTCTTTGTTATAGATTGTCTTTATTTTATTAAAAATGCATATTTATATTGAATTTCATCAAAAAAAAAACAAAACGAAAATTAAGATCAAAGAAGAAATGAATAAATTTTAAAAATAAAAAAAGAAATAAAAATGCAATAAGAAAGGATAAATGTGAACAGGAAGAATAAAACGTGAAAGAAACGAAAGATTAACCAAAAGTAACTTAAGAAAGATCAAAACAAAGCAAAGAAAAGAGTAAAGCTAAAAGAAAGTTTAAAGCTAACGAGAAAGACACTCTAATTAACTAATGTTAGAGCGGCCTTGATGGCATTCGCCTGTTTTTTTTTGTTTTGTAATAATTTTTTTTGAAATGTTAATTGTTCTTTGGAAACGATATATGGGTATGAAGAGTATATTAAGATTATGTGCGATTATTCTATGAGATAGTGAGTGAAATAATAAAATCGATTATGAATCAAATTAAAACTAAAATTTTGGATGAACTTTTTTTTATTTTGATGAATTTGAAGAGAGACGATTGTAATTAGAATTTTTTTTTGATACCTTGACTTGAAAGTAGATCTATGGTTACCAACTGTGGGGATATTTTTTTTTTAGGCGAGTTAAAAGAAATTTTAAAGATGAAAGTTTAGGTTGATTTTTTTTTGGGAAGTGAAGGAGGTAGTATGAAGTGACGTTCCTGATTTTAATTAAAGGGGGATTTTATCTCCCTTTTCCAAAAAGGGCTATTACTATATTTAGGGCATGCCGTAATAGCGTAGGAGCGTTTCCGAGACGTTTGTTTCGGTTATGCTTTATTAGGGCGGGTTAAGAAAATGCTCGAGGACACGAACACCTATGTCCTCCTTTACGTGTGCGCAAACCAAAATGGGGAATAAAGATTCGGGTCCCACTCTTTAAAAAGAGGATATTATTTACAGTCAAATACCATCTCCGACGCAGGTCTTTAATAAACGTAACAAGTCCACCAGCGGATAACAAGATCCCACCCCAACCTCGGCGAGCTAAGCATGGTAACCTATAAGGCCTAAATAGTTATCGACGCTTTTGGACAACTCTTCAGACCACTACCTATGTTAATTTGACGGGTCTGTAAACGTCATTTGATAGGGGGTAGATAAGTCAGAGGAGCTAAAAAGGGGCACGCATATAGTATACATTTTTTTTTATTGTTACTGTTTGTGTGGGGAATAAATAGAAATTTAATATATATAATTTTACCAAACGTTACAAATAATAATATAATATAATATAATATAATATGATATGAGATATATTTTAAACCGTCTTAAGGCATAAATAATTGACAAAGTTTCGAGCTCGTAACTGTGGTATCTACTTTCAACTTCTGTGGCTCGCTTCGAAAAATAAAAAATCGGATGGAATTTGTTATCGTGTTGTTTTTGGAGTAAAAAGGGCACCGAAGCCTACACTACTCGCATCACAATGCAACTCCGTTACGTTATGAGGACTATAGATTGAGAGAACTGGAGAATGTAAAAGCTTGGTTTTTAGTAAATTAAAAGATTCTATTTCATTAACACCAAAAACAAATGGTGCGTTTTTCTTCAAAAGGTCGTACAATGGTTTGGCTAAATTTGAGAAATTTTGTATAAATTTTCGAAAATATGAACAAAGCCCCACGTAACTGTGAACCTCTCTTGTACTCTTGGAAATTGGAAAATTCCTTATGGCGTTGGTATTGGCATCATTTGGCTTTATACCATCTTTATTTATTTTATATCCCAGGTATTGGATTTCGGTTTGTAAAAAAGAACACTTGTCTAATCTAAGATCAAAACCATTTTGAATTAAAACCTGAATGACTTCTTTTAAAATATCTAAATTCTCTTCTACAGTTTCTGTAGCAATTAAAAAATCGTCCAAATATGTCAGAATCTTACCTTTCGCAATCAAATCTTTAAATACTTGCTTAATAAACCGTTCGAACACAGATGTACCATTTTTAAGGCCAAATGGCATCTTTACATATTCAAATTGCCCTAGAGGCGTCGTGAAAGACGTGTATTTAATTGAGTCTTCCGCCATATTAACATGGTGGAAACCATCTTTTAAGTCGAGGGTTGTGAAAAACGTTTTGTTCTTAAGACGATCAATGTGATCCTCTATTAACGGTAAGGGATAATTGTCTCTTAAAGTTATCTTATTTAATTCGCGGTAATCAACGCAAAGCCTAAGCTCCCCACTCTTCTTCTGGACCAGAACTATGGGTGACGCAAATGAGGAAGTCGACTCGCGGATAATGCCTTTTTTCATTAAATTTTCTAAAATCTCTTGAAGTTTTAATTTATGCACATACGGCAATCTCCTTGGTGGACAATGAAATGGAGTTTCTTTGGACAAAACTATTTGCATTTTTAAAAAATCATTTGATGGCTTATTAACTTTCGGAATAGAGAAAGCTGGTGTAACGATCCTAATAACGTTTTCTTTTATAACCTCAGGTAAATGTTCATTAATATTAAGATCTAATTTACTCACATTGCAACTCAGGTCAATATTCATAACCTTAAAAACAAAGTTGACATCATCACCTGTACTTATCAGCTCATTATTTTGACTTGTTGCTGGAGCATCGCGAACGCCAGATGACACTTGGAGATCTCGATCAATTTCATTTACATAATTCTTCTTTTGTTGTTGTAGAACCAAACCATTTTTGCCCATGAAATCTCTACCTAAAATTACAGGATAAGACATTGAATTATTCTTAACAACTAACATTTGTAAATTTATAAATGAATTTTCAAAAGATATGATACAACTTATACTTCCTAGTACATCCAGCGGGCTGTTGCTTACTCCAACATATTTATGGCTTCTCAGGTCTAATGTTGATATCAAAACCGGAGGTATATACCTAGCTTGAACAAAACTGATTGGGGACCCTGAATCCAAAAGAGTCAAGAGTGTTGCTGATGAGTCCATTTGATCACTGACAAAATTAAAGCTGATGTTTTTCTCGAATCCATTGCTTGATGATTCGCTGTCTTCACATGTGTTCACGCTGGCTGGCAAATCAATTTTTTTTTCTTCGGCTAAATCATTCGTATTCACAATCATGACTGATTTCTTCGAAGAGCAGTGTGGTGAAATGTGTCCCTGCTTCCCACACTTAAAACACGAAACTTCTCTCTTATCAGGTGTTGTTTGAGTGCTGATTCGATTAAAACCTTGATTTGTGAGATTTGATCGGCTTGGTGTAATGTTGCGTGCATGAGAACTATTTGGTGTACTTCTCGATGGCCTGACGTCAGAAAAATTGTTTCGGAAATTGCGCTTTAACTTTTCAAATTTGCGTAAAGCTGATTTTAATTCAATGATGGTGTTGGCGTTACACAAAATTGACTTATTAATTTCAACATCTGCTATTCCTTTAATTATAAATTGAATAATGTCTTCTTCTTCAATGTCACTTTGTGAAGCTATTGCCATCATCGAAAGAACGTATTGCTGGAAAGTCTCATCATGACGTTTTTTTCTATTTTGAAGATCGCTGTATACATCAGCATTAGTCACGTTCTTTTTAAACTCATTGACAAAATAAGTTTTCATATCTTGCCAACTTTTTGTAATGATTGTTCTTATGTATAATTTGGCTGTACCTGTCAAAAGTCTTTTGCCGTAAAGAAATTTACTTCTTTCATCCAGGCCTAAGATTTCGGAATAGTCTTCGAATTGTTCTATCCAACGTTGCACAGGTAAATTGTCGTCGCCACTAAAAGGGGGTATGGAGTCTTCAATATCCCTGAAACAAACTGTAGTCGATTTGGTACTGGTTGCAGACTCCTCGAGTTGGAATTCTTGAAGCTGTTTTTGTAGTTTATGAATCTCCTCTTTCTTCTTAAAAATTCGATGAAGTTTTTCTAATTCCTCATCCAGAAATTCTTCCTCCGAACGTTGCTCCTCGTTGTTGTCCTCAGCATCAGAAAACTGTTCGTCGGCAGATTCAACGGCGGATTCTCTAGAAGTCTCTTGTATGAGCTTTCGCAGATCGTCTTCTGTGAGATCTTTTACTCCGACTTCCACACGGCGCTTTAATTCAGCTTTTGAACCACTGGTTCGATTTCTATGTACATTGACACAAGTAAATAACGAGTGCTTGCAGTTAGGCATAGTGCGATACAAAAGTTTACTGACTACTTTGGAATAAAGTATGCTACAATAAATGTATGATAATTTTAACCACATGAATGAATGCGGTGAAAAACTCTATTGTTCTACTATTAGCAATCAATATGTTATAAGCATGCATTATCACTCCAATACTTCTTTTCATTAGCTACTTTTCACCCCAAAGAAACCTTTTGCAATGTGTAATACAACCTTTAGGATCATATCCTCTATATGACTACTTTCCTACCCTTAATAGCAAATGAATAAACATACAAATGTTATGATATTCCTATATTATTTTGAAGTGGTGATGTAAATTAGATGGAATGAGCAAATCTTGAATAATAACACATGCTTCTTTTTTTTTTTTTAATAATATTGTATTTTATTTATATATTTTCTGGTTTTATTTTTAGGTTTACGTTGAAAAATTACAAAATAATAATAATCCTTAGAAAATTCTGTTAACAACTTGGTCAAGTGGATTGTATTCAATAATCCGATCATGAAGCATGCGGCATTAAGCTGAAGTATTTGCAGGAATGTTTTTTGATGTTCTCATCTCCAAGCGTATATCGATAGGTCCTGTTTTCAAAGTCTCATTTTGATGTCTGCAGTCTATAACAAAAATTGGAGCACGGGATTTAAATAGATCCCAAGAAAGCAAAGGTTCAGTGTTGGTTTTATTGTAGTAAGTTCTTTGAAAATCCGTATACATTTTTTAGAACAAGCTATATCTATTTCTTTCGAAAGAAATATTAAGATCTTCATGAGGATATACATCGGAGTTTAGATACACTTTTAAGTCTGTTAGATTACAATGATCAAACGTTGTAGGAACAGCAGCCAGATTTTTATTTTTCGCAGTTTGTAGTGCAAATACAATGTATCGAGGTTTTACTATTTGCGTTGTTGTTTTAACGTTCCAGATGTGATGGTCAGAGCTTGATAACATGGGATACTCATAGAGACCCCAGTTTCGGAAAGCAATTTTTATAAAACTATTTGCATTTATAGATTTATATGGATTTAATTTCATCGAATCTGATAAAGTCACGTGTGGTACTCTCCACTGAACCTTATGAGTAGTATAAATAGGTAACTTCTGCGTCAACTTGGCATGCATGCATGCATGCATGCATGCATGCATGCCTACTGGTATGATTTCCATACAAATGCATGCATTCCTTTGACCCAGTTGTTACATAGGTTTTTTTCGTACTAAATGTTGCATATTTGTCGTAAAAGCATTGCATACTTTGCCCCTGAACTAGGTTTTTGTACTAAAATACCATATTTGTTGCTTAAGCCTTGCATACTTTAGCACTGAACCACTGAATGAGTGTGGTTTTAGGTTCTGGTACGTATGCTTAGCCAAAACATTGAATACCGAACAATGTTTTTTTTTTGTTGGTTTTGGTATATGAGAGCGAGTGAAACAAGACACTTAATCTAGTAAGAACAAAGCAAGTTAGTTGGATATTATTGATATTTTTGTATTTGTTCTAAATGGGTAACTGAAAAGTACAATAGGTCCTGTTTTCATAGCAGTGTGCCAAAAACTATGATTTATCATAGTTTTCATGAATTCTGAATTCAAATCATGAAATCATGATTTTTGTCTCAAATCATGATTTTTTTTATCCCCTTAGCAATTAACTTCAAAGCAGGCACCTCTATTGTTCCACATTTTGGCCCATGGAAATGTTTTGTTAAAGTGAAAGCGAACGAACATACCTAGAAAATGTCAATCGTAAAACAGAAAACTAAAGTATTTCTATTTCAACTTCTTTCTCTCTTTCGCACTTATTCGCTTCTTAAAAACGTCTGAGTGTAATAACACACAAACGTAAAACCAACAAAATCAACAGTTATTGCAAACTTAACTGTTTTTTTTTTTCAACTATTTGCCAACCAGCTTCAGCATAACGTTCGCTTTGATTTTTGCGTTTCTTGTTATTATTCGGCGAGTGCTATATTATTTGAAAATTCGAAAGCAAATCATTTAAATTACAATCTGTGCCATAATTTATTTACAATTTCAAATTGGGTCAAATTTGTTTTTCTCAACTGTTTTTTTGAAAACATTTATTTAAACATAGAAAAGAAAAGGTAAGAAATTGTTATCTTGTCGTGCCTATTTATTAATAATGCAATATTCACCTACATATATTTAAAGAATTCACAATACAATGGACAAGTTTGTCATTCGAAAGAAAAGAGAAAATCCTCCAAATAAAAGTCCACCTAACGCGTCGTCGGTCGCCAAAAAAAAGTTGTCCTTCGATTGAACCATCTTCATCATCATCGGTTGTCCCATCTGCCAACGTATCTACTTTGGAAAATCCCAGAACGGAAGGAGAAGTGGTGGAAATAAACGAAAATGCAAAAAATGAAAATCGAAAGCCTTCAAACAAGCAACAGTACACCAGAAAATGGGAAGATATGGCCAAATATAAAAACTGGGTCCAACCAAGCGAAAAAGGTAGATTTTGTAATTGCTATTTAGATTTCAATTATTAAAATTTTATATCAACTACCACTCTCTAGGTAAAAGTTTTGCATACTGCAAAATTTGTGCAGTAGATTTAAAGACAGCTATGGGTCTGAAAAGTCTTGAGCGACATGCAGACACCGACAAACATAAGAAAGCGTCGAAATCAATTGGCTTGACTCCCAGGATAACAGAAATGGATAATTTTAAAGTTTCTTTGAAGAGAAAGGTAGCTGTGGCAGAGATAAGGTTAAGTGTTTTTATCGCAGAACATAATTTAGCTTTTAATGTTATGGAACACCTGCCTAGTCTTTTAAAAATTATTTGTTCCGATTCTGAAATCGCAAAGCAAGTACAATGTAGTCGTACTAAAGCAACAGCTATAATTAAATTTGTAACAGGAGCACAAAACTTTGAAGACCTATGTTTATTAATGAGAGCTAACAAATTTTCAGTTATTATCGATGAATCTACAGATTTGAGTTCACATAAAAACTTATGTGCTGTTGTGCGATTATGTAAGGATTATAAAATATCTTATTTTTTTTATAATCTTTTCACTTTAGAAAAGGCGGATGCTAAAACTATATACGATATCCTCGTAAAAAGTTTTACGGACAACAATATAGATTATAAAAAAAATCTTATAGGTTTTGGTGCCGATGGCGCAGCGGTTATGATGGGTAATAACTTATCCGTTCGCACTTTTTTGCAAAAAGATGTACCAAACTTATTTGTCATGAAATGTATTTGTCATTCTTTTCACCTCTGTGCTTCTTACGCATGTTCTCGTTTACCTGCAAGCATTGAGGATTTATGTAGGGATGTGTACAACTACATCCAAAATAGTCCTAAAAGAATTTGTGCTTTCAAAAGGTTTCAAAATTTAATGGAAATAAAACCCAACAAAATTCTTCATTTTTCTCAAACTCGTTGGCTATCTAGATTAGATGTTGTTAACTGCATTCTTATGCAGTTTGATGCTCTGAAAGCATACTTTACTGAAGCCGTTAAAACTGACCATTTACTGTCAAGTCAAACTATTTTAAATATGTTAAATGATCCTATTCATTATATGTTCTTAAGTTTTCTAAGTTTTGTGCTTCCATTTTTTAATAAATTAAATAAATGTATGCAATCAGAAAAACCAAAGATTCAAACTATGTATAACGAAATTTCCACCGCGCTAAAATCATCATTAAGTTGTTATATAAAAAAAAGCTACCTGGATAGCACAAATATAAAAAATGTTGATTATACTAATCCCAGAAATCAACTTTCATATGAAAATATGTACTATGGAGTTAAAGTGTCTTCATTTTTGGAAACATATTCTATTGACAAAAACACTTTACAAAACTTTCAATGTCATTGTTTATCATTTTTGATCGAAGGTACCAAACAAATATATAACAGATTTAATTTTAATAACCAAGTTTTTAGAGACATGGAGATTTTGGATCCATTAAACGCCTTAAATAAAAATCGTTCATCAATTTTCCCACTCGTCAAACATTTTCCAAATTTGGTTCCTGAAAATAGTTTACAGGATATAGACAATGAGTGGAGAATGTTTGATAACTCAAACATTATTATAAAAGATAACGAAACTCTAAATGATGTTGAAGAATTTTGCAATATGTTAGTGAAATTAAACACGCTGATGGAACTGCCACGTATCCGCTTTTAACCAAGTTTGTTTTTGAGATTCTTTCATTGCCACACTCATCAGCTAACACTGAACGAATTTTTTCAAAAATAACACTTCTTAAAACTAAAATAAGAAATAGACTTGAAACTGAGTCACTAATTGGTCTTTTACACACGAATGAACTTGTCAAAAATCACAATTGCTTTGATTTTAAAATAGAAAAACCTCTACTTGATAAATACTTTAGTAAAGTATATAATCAACATAACATAACATAAGTATGTATAATCAAAATTTTATACAATAGGTATATTATCTATAATGTTCAGTACCAAGTACATTTGCGTAAACATAAAAACTGAAAGTCATACAAACTAAAAAAAAAATATTTATAACATTTTATAATAAATGTTACATATTATGTAAATATGTTAAAAAAATGTTTGTTGTTTTATTTTTCCCAAATTTGGCCAAATCATGATTTTTTTCTCAAATCATGATTAAAAATCATGATTTATTTTTTTTTCATTCGGCAACACTGTTTCATAGTCTCATTTTGATGTCTGCAGTCTATGACGAAAATTGGTGCACGTGATTTAAAAAGATCCCAAGATAGAAGGGGTTCGGTGCTGTTTTATTGTAGTAAGTTTTTTGAAAATCCGCATACATTTTATAAAACAAGCTATATCTGTTTTTTTCGAAAGAAATATTGAGGTCTTCATGCGGATTTACTTCAGAGTTAAGATATACTTTTAAGTCTGTTAGATCACAGTGATTGAAAGTTGAAGGATCTGCAGAAATTTTTTTATTTTTCTCAGTTTGTAGAGCAAAAACAATGTATCGTGGTTTTTCTATTTGCGTTGTTGTCTTGACGTTCCAGATGTGATGATCAGAGTTTGATAGCATGGGATATTCATAGAGATCCCAGTTTCGGAAAGCAATTTTCATAAAATTATTTTTGTTTATAGATTTGTATAGGTTCAATTTCATGCAATCCGATAAAGTCACGTGTGGTACTTTCCACTGAACCTTATGTAGCTTTACTTCAACATTTTCTTCGTTTGAGGAGATCAGAGAGTTTTCATCCATCCTAGCACGAGTGAGAATAAGATCATGCCGTGCGTTGGGAATAATTTTCTTATAATCTTCAGCGAAACCCAAAAGTTTATTCAATGGAATATAGTAGTTAAAATGAAATGGTTTCAAATTAATAGGCGAATCAGGAGACCATGATGCATTAAAAGCATATCACTCTCATTTTTAGTCAAAGACAAAAAGTTTTTAATTGTTGTTGTAATCCCCACATTTCGATTGTAGTCAATTTCCTTTCCATTTAGTTCATAACGTATTTCATCAAAAAGAAAAGCCATTGCATTGTTTACAAGTTTTGTGCTAACAATTTCTTTTCCATCCGACTTTGATAGTGTTCCTTCAACATATAAAAAACTTTCCGAAGGAAGAACATTAAGATTTTGGTGCTGTATACGAATCTGAATGATATCATTTTTCTCAAAATTGTTTTGATATGATGAATAAGTATGATATTCATATTTCGAAATACTTTCACTGATATCGGGGTCTTGGAAAATGTTTAACATATTTTTTTTTGTTTTTTAAAGTGCGTTGTACTTTCAAGGTTTTAAAACGTATCCCAATGATAGTACAAATGTCCGATTATGTTTTGTGAGCTTATGTGTTACCACAGCTGTGGTCGAAGCTTGTTTGAGTAATGTTTTATTATCTTCAGTGTTTTTATAAGGAATTCTGCTGGTTATATTTTCATATACAATCATGGTTCTGGATGCAAATGTAATCGAACCGTTATTTTCTCGCCTCTAAAATTTATGGCTTTTCCGTCTTGATCGATGAATTTTAAACACAACGATGTTATTCGTTTGACGTTCACAGGTAAATAAATAACATTTCTGGGAACTTCTATGATTTTATACCCTGGGCTTACCTTAACAGCAAATTCATGTAAAATGTGAGCAGTTTGATTATTAATATTGTATGTCCCATCTATTATATTACATTCAATTCGTATAGCATTAACTCTGTTTATGTCAACGTAAAGATCTGATTCATGAAGAACATTTGATTGCAGACGTTTTTTACTAAACCCTAAGAGAGTTCCAATAGAGTTTTGTTTAGTGAAATCGATGTCTTCTGAACTGAAAATTTCACATTTCAGTGTGTTGTTATTTGCCTTGATTTTTAGTTCACTTTTTCTTGAACTTTTATTTTTCTTATTAAATTCATTTAGTTTTTTTTGTATTAAATTTTTTATATCTTCTATCTCATATGAACCAATAGGAAATGAAATAACACTATCGCCTATAAGCAGCAAATTATTTGTATCGTCTATATTTGGTATAGAGTTATATGTTTGGAAATCTATAAGCCCGCAAACATAATTAGATTTCAGTACGATTGGGGGAAAATACTCTGCATTGAGACTTGTTTCATTTCCACTTAGTGTTAATGTTAACGACATCCTGATTGAAAGACGAATGACACAGTTTTAGTTTATTAAATTGATTTTATTCATTTTCATATTACAGTTAAAAATATTATAACATTGTTCTAATAAAAACCTTAAGCATAAATGACCACATATAAATGTATCAACATTTTGTTCTTGAATATAATTATAATTTATTTGATTACCAAGACAACTTATTACTTCAGTTGGTGGTCTTAAATTTCCAAAACTATCGAAATATTTTATAATATTTTTTTTCTTATATCTAATATATGCTACCCAATGAGTACCCGTACCAGTTTCATTGTCCAAATTTATAATCCCACACTCTCTATCTTTAGTAGTTTTCGGTAATGAGTCACGCATAAACACTCCTCTAAAGTGTTTCAGATGTTTCCTTCCAAACCTAAGAATATCGAAATTGTTTAAAGGACGATTAGGTAGCATTTCAATTAGTTTTTTGTATTCGGTGTATTTAGAAATAAACCAAGTCCATTTTTATACGGTTTCAAGTATAAACCCTTTCCTTGAATAGCAACTGCTTCCATTGCCTTATTATGACGTTTATTTTCTTCAAAGGTTTTTTTTGCAATACGTGCATCATTGAGGGCTTTTGCAACACCAGTTGCTCCACCTGCTAATGAACCAACAGCTGATAAACCAGCTAAAACAGGAGCTAGAAATGGAAGAAAACCACCTCTCTTTGGAAGTGGTATTATTCTTGGAGTTTGTATATTTTGTTTTTTCTTATTTTTCACAACATTTTTTAATGAAATAAATTCTATAATCGAAGAGCTAAAAGAATCAAATATTATATATTAACTTCGTTTCAAACTATTAACATTGCATATTAACAATGAACGTCGACAAGTTCGGTAGGAACTTCAAGCCCCTTTCAAAAAACAAAGGTCTTGTCTGGTGATTTTGATTTAGAAAGTAAATATTTAAACAATGTTGGAATTAATCCTGAATACCCCCACCAAGCCCTTTCCAAAGGATATGTTGATGATCAAATAGGTCTTAAAGAAACAAGCATAATAAACATAAATTCTTCTTTAATGGAAGTTTTATCCACTTTTACTAAGGAAATTCATATGCTAAAAAACCACATAGACAAGTGAAGAAGAAAAGAAAGACATTTTATTTTTATTTTTTTTTTTGGAAATATTTTTTTTTTATTTTTTATTCAAGTTTTAATGTTTAAAAAAATACTAATTGTTGCTGGTAGAGGGCTTATATCAAACCCCCCTTTAATAGCCTTTATTAGCATAGAATAAAGCAGGTGGGCCACTGCTCTAAGACTATCAATGTTGGTAGTGTCCACACTACCAACCTCCTCATAGGCAGCATCCTGCAACTGCTGGAACTCCCAGCATTGGCAGCTATACTGCTTCATCCAGTCTTCCATCTCTTGTAAAATGTTTGGATGTTCGATGGTAGTTCTTCTATTACTGATGATTATGATGATAATGCTCAAAGTATTTATACAAAAAAAAAAAAAAGAGGGGTGAAAAAAAATACGCAATGTTGGTTACCTTTTTTTATTTTTATTGTTTCATAGAAAAATTAACCTGTCTTCATACAATTATCTACACATATTTGAAAAACAAACGTATATATCTTTCAACTTAATGGTTCTTTATTTTTTTTATGTTTAAAACCTTTTAGTTTTATGTCATACCGAACCCATCTTAATGAATCCTAGTAAAAAATATATAAAATTTCGAGAAACACCATCCTTCTTATCTTTAACTTATGAGTCTTTGTGTGTTTGAAACCTTTTAGTTTTATACACAATCTTAATGGGTCCCAGAAAAAAATTAAATTTTCGAGGATCATTATCCTTCTAATCTTTAACTTAATGGTTCTTTGTGTGTTTGAAACCTTTTAGTTTTATACACAATCTTAATGGGCCCCAGAAAAAAATTAAATTTTCGAGGATCATTATTCTTCTAATCTTTAACTTAATGGTTCTTTGTGTGTTTGAAACCTTTTAGTTTTATACACAATCTTAATGGGCCCAGAAAAAAATTAAATTTTCGAGGATCATTATCCTTCTAATCTTTAACTTAATGGTTCTTTGTGTGTTTGAAACCTTTTAGTTAGAACCCAAATATTAATGGAACCTACAAAAAAACCATAAATTTTCGAGTGTTCTTGTTCATACATAAACGTAAGACGTAATAAACGTACGTTGTACGTTTGAAATCGCGTTAACAAAAGACGTTTTGGGTTTATATTTTTCTTATCAAATTGTTTGAATCCTAGACGCGACAAAATGAAAATGCATACATAATTCCTTTTTTATTGCTTATTGCACTTAGGACAAAATTCTCCTTCATTCATGTTTCTTCCTGTACCTAACCCATACAAAGCGAACAGGACGGGTTCACATAAGAAGAATCCCGAGCAAATTCGGAAATAAAAATGCAGTTAATGTAAACGGACAACCAATTTCAATTAGCTTTGGAATCGATGGAGACAATTTTGATATGGAATTATGTCCATCTTATATCCTAAAGAATTGTACTTTAGGATATAAAAGACTTTCGCCACGAGATAGCACGCCTGAGTACGTGAGCTCCGCAGGTTACAAGGAAAAAAATAAAAAAAAAAAAAGACAATGTAAAAATTAAATAGGTATCTATTATATACAATGTTTGACGGGAATGAACATGAAAAAAAAAATCTAAAATGTATATGTGTTAAGCTATACTTTTGAGAAATTTGGGTGGGAATTTTCTATAAAAGGAAAATTTTATAATATTGATGAGCACAGTTGATTGTCAGAAGCTAAACTGAACAATACAAAAATGCATTTCGAAGAGTCGGAATATTCAATTTTTACTGTAGATGACTTTGCAGTAAGAGAAATCAACTCGATTAATGAAAATAGTAATTTCAAACCAACCAGGAAGCTTGCAAAGTTGCAGATGAACATTAAGTATGATATTATAGCATTACAAAAAGTTAATACTAAGTGGGGTGAACGTATCGTAGCAGATCTTGGCGAGTATAGAGTAAGTATAAATTTCATTTTTATTATTTTCTTTTTAATGAATTGCATATTATTTTTACAGGTTTTTCTACCTCAAAGATATTCAGACCTTCCAACAAGCAGTATATCAACTATTGGAGGAGGTGTTATGTTGTACAAATAATCCGTCAACGTGGATCAACTTATGAGCTGAAATTCATAAAAAAATGAAGTAATATATTTGTTTTTTTTTTTTTTTGAGAGAGACTGTGAAAGCTTAGCGATCGGACGTGTCTTAGAAGTGCTCCTGTTTTGTTTTGCTGAAGGCTCTGAAGTTGTTGTGTAAAGTTGAGATACTGTCAATAGAGGTGAAATTCGATAGATACTTTAAATGCTGAACTGGTTTGAAATTTAAATTCTGTGTGCGTAAGGGTTTAATGCCATTTTAAATTTTATTTATTGAAGTTGCAAAAGCAAGAAGTGCTAAAATTTCTTAATTGATGTGCATTTGAGTTTGAGTGGTTTCTTTGTTCGTCGTTTTAATTCGAAATTGTTTCTGATTTTGAGAGGGAGCGAGCATACATTCGGCCTCAGAGTACAAAGCGGGACTAAACCAGAGAGAAAAAACTAAATGAGAGAACCAAATTTCCTCGTCTCCGTCTCTTCGAAACCTCTTACTCTCATTTTTTATAGCGTGTTGAATTCGTATCGGTGTATACATGTTTTCACCTCGGAGAAGAGTACACAAAAAAACACCATTTCCGGGAAATGCGACATTTTTCATTTTTGTTTATTGATAGCCAAGAAGGCTATGTTTTTTAAAGTCTCATTATAATATTTGTAATTCTCATGAATTTATTTTTTTAATTTTGCTAACATCTTGTCGTTTTTATATCTACAAAAATACTCCTATAATTCAAATTAATTCTAGCAAAACATTTTTGTTTGTCAATAAATAACGGAAGAAGTTATACCGGTAGTTCGTGGTGAATTTGTTTTTCCCTTCTTTTTCTCTAAGTTACAGATAGATGGCAGTAACAACCAAAACAAGAAATGATGTGTGCAGAAAGTGTTTAACAAGGTTAAGATTTTTTAGACTAGACTTTATTTGTATATATGAACGAGTAAACGTTTTTTATAAATGAATGTTATGTTTATTTCAATAGTAATACCTTAACTATTAACTTAACTACTGTATTATCTAAAATATACTGCATTGAATTATTTTACATTGAATTATAAAAGGCGGAAATAATAAAGTTCAATAGTTTACCGGGAATATTTATATAAAATATCCATATCTTCTGCAATGGCGGTATCAATCGATATTTTCTGGAACTTAGTGTTAACGTAACATTTATTTGTCATGAATTACTTTTTCAACTTTTTTATACACCATAAAAATCAATTATAAAATTTGGCTGTGATAATAATTACTTGGACACAGCATTTTCTATGTTTATAGTTATTCAGGTTTAGCCCTTAACTTTGATTTGCATTTATTTATGAATAGCCTAAAAAGTTTAGCAAACATCTATGAATAAGCCACAATGCACTTTCAGAAAAACTGTAGTGAGAACTTTCCCTGACAGATTTTTCCTTGTCGCTATATAACTGAAAGATAAGATATAAATAGTTAGAACTGGAAAACTTATAAAAATGATGCATAAGACTTAAATTTTGGTTGAAGAACAAATTTGTATATTCTTTTCACAAAACCACTGAACTAACGAGAATACAAATATTTTTACTTTTGTACAAAAGTACTTTTCGGCTTATGTAGTTAAGCCTTTAAAAGCAACACACTACCTTAGGGGAAAGTAGTAAGAATAGCTTATCACCTATTCACAAATCTTATGCAATGAAAATTAGCAACAGGAGTAACAAGTTGACGGTCTTTTTATTTAGTGTCTACTTACATTCTGTAACTCTCGTTTTCAATGTTCCTGCAACTCTCGCATCGACAAAATTAAGTCGATAAACTCTGAAAATTGAAACAAATCTCAGTTTTTTTTTGCATCTTTCAACGGTCTGAGCGAAAATTAAACGCATAAACGCAGCTAATAATACAAACAATAGTTGTAGTGCTTTCAGAGTTTTATGTTTCTAGGTCCTAATTCTCATTGGACTGTTGCACCACCTAATTTATTTTACTTGCTTAATGATTAAAACTGGCTTCAAATAACTAACTAATATTTATCTAAATGCGTAATTTAGAATTGTTTCTAAATCTTCATTGTTCTGGCACCTAACAAGAGTAATTAATTTCACTTCATATTCGAATGATATTACTCTCAAACGAACACAATGAGAGTACCAAAAAGTTTTTCATACACAATTTTGAATTTTCTTTGAACACCTCTGAACAGCTGACTACATCCGCCATTTTTCAAAGGTAGTCGCCATTTTTAGAAGGTGGTGAGCAGAGAGAAAAGAGAGAAAGCTTTTTTCTCTCTCGTGGTGAGTATGTGCACAAACTTGCATAAGTATTTGTTCCCCACATTTTTTTTATATGGAGTTAATACATATGCAAGTTGGTGGCCAAATCACAGCTTGTAGGCAAAAAGAGAGCAACCGTCGAAGTTGGTTCTCTCTATTAGTTCTTTCTCGATGACTAAACTACCACAAAATCAACCGATCAATAAAAGTGAGTACACACATCTGTATTTATTAATACTCCCACACATGCGAGCTTAGCTGAACTTTTCACCATAGCATACCAAAGCACTACAAAATAAGTATTTTTTTTTCATCTTGCAAAAGCTCATTCAGCGAAAGCTCAAGCTAAGACAACAACCTATCTTTTCCAAAAACCAACAAAAATCTACTAAGAGCTTTTCAATAAATATAACAAATATCAGATAACTTACAGTAGCACAACGAATGGAAAATTCGAACCCAAAAAGAATTTTTTCAAAAACTTCGCCAGATTCCGATAAATTTGTTACTCCAAAAAAATCTTGCATAATGGGAGAAAATGCATCGTCCTCGTTTTTGGAACTTTTAATGCCAAAAATGAACGATAGCAACAAAAGACGATATCAACAGCATTAAAAAGGAAGTTGCCGTTTTGCAAGATGAAAATAAAGTACTAAAATCAGAAATCGCCAAGCTCAGAGAAAATGAACATAAACTCAATCAGAAAATAGAAGATTTTGATAAGTTCTCAAAAAGATTAAATGTAGTGGTAAATGGTCTGAATGCTTCCACAACTGAAGAAGCAAAACAACAATTTCTGCAGATCTGCAACCAAACGCTAGATGTTAATGTAACAACAAACAACACTCGAAAAATTGGACAGAGAAATAAATCATCGACAAGCTTTGTCTTTGAATTAGGAAACGTTAACGATGTTAACTCAGTCTTATCTGCAACGCAACGGTTAAGAAACTCAAGCATATTTATTAACAGAGACCTCACGTACAATGAACGAAAAGAAAAATTTCACCTTCGACAACTCAAAAAATGTTTAGCCCAAACAAATTCCAACCTAAAAATTGAAATAAAGCGTTGGGCAATTGAAATAAATGGTCAAAGATATAAATGCAGCCCTGATGGAACAATCACAGCCTTTAGTCATAAAAGCAAAGAATTTATCGAAAATTTATTAAGTAAAGTAGAATGCAACTATGTAGTTATTGAGAAAGAGCTAAATAAAAATAATTTAAGATCAAATAATCTTGTAAATAGTGCTTAACAATTAGGTGCCTGTCAGGTTTTATCATATAATATTGCTGGCCTCGGAAATAAAACTTTTTTATGTAACTTTTTTAAATTTGTGTGTAATTTTGAAATTTTCTTTTTATTTGAAACCTTTACAACAGTCGAAAACTTTAAAAAATACGAAAAATTTTTCATGGGGTTCAAACTTGAATGGATCCCTGCCACAAGATCACAACAGCAAATAAGAGGAAGAGCAAGTGGTGGTTGTTTATATGGATACAAAAAAAGCTTAGAAACAACTTACAAACTCAGTCTCATCAAACACCTTGATACCATTTTCGTCAGAGGATACTTTGGAGGATCTTGGGTTAACATTGTACCAGCTTACGTTAACTGCAACCACTGGAGAAACGACTTCGATAAATTAACAAATTTTTTCTACGAAACCCAATTGGATAATTTTATTTTGGTGGGAGATATAAATGTAAGAACTGGGAACAAAGGAAGTATTGATATTCAATTTGGAAATGGATCACAAGTCACACTAGCCAGAATTTCCAAAGACAATATCCATGATCGAAATTGTAATTCGTTTATCGAATTTGTAGAAGAAATAGGTGGATTCATCTTGAATGGAAGAGGATATGGAGATAATACTGGTGAATATACATTTGTGAGTAATAGAGGCTCCTCAGTCATTGACTACTGTTGTCCATCATATGGTGCTGTTGGCGTAATAAATAACTTTTCTGTAGGATGTGAGAATTTCTCCGATCATATGCCCCTTATAATTAAATTAAATTCATCAGAAGTGATAACTAACTATCATAGAAATGAACTTTTGCCTAGACTTAAATGGCGCGATAGTCAGAAAGCAACGTATACTTGCAATCTAGATTCAACAATAAAAAATATAGTTATAGCAAATTCCTCAGTAGATTCAAGATGTCACGCAATCAAAGAATGCATATACAGTGCAAACAGTGCAAATAATAAACGACTTTCAAATTTTGAGCCAAAAAATCCATGGTTTGATACTGCTTGTTATTACGCGAGAAAAGAAGTATTCAAACATTTGAAAATGTATAGGAAACATAACATAGATTTGTTTAAAAAAAATTATCAAGCATCAAACAAAAAATACAAGCAACTATGTCTATCGAAGCAACGCGAATATTATGAAAACATTGCGAGGCAACTTTCATTAGTTACAGCATCGAGTGACTGGTGGAAGCTGGCTAAAATAATGCGCGGTAGTAATAACTGTACGAAAACGGATATAACGGCAATTGAGTTCAAAGCTCATTTCCAAAACCTCTTTACTCCAAGATCACAACTACAAACGTCATACGAGCTGTCAACCCTTGATAGATACATACCTTTGTTAGATAAAGACATTGAAATAGATGAAGTAGAATCCGTTATATGTTCAGCTAAGGACAATAAAGCTCCTGGCATCGATGGGATTCCATCAGAGTTTTATAAATATGCAACTCCATTTATGGATACTATCTATAAATTGTTTACAACAATCCTTTTAAAACGCATAAATACCTGGATCGAAGAAAACCAAATTTTAAACGAGTTCCAAGCAGCATACAGACCGAATTACTCAACTGTAGACCAAATTTATAATTTAACTTGCAATTAAACCAGAAGAAAAAACTTTATGCATATTTTATAGACCTAAAAGCCGCATTTGATAACATTAATAGAGATGCATTGTTTTATAAATTAACACTTCTTGGAATGTCTTTAAAGATGGTCTCTATTATTAAAGCTCTCTATAACAACAATAGCGCAACTGTTTGGAATGGAACTGGAGCCAGTAGTTTTTTCCCTATCAATCAAGGAGTTAAACAAGGATGCGTTCTTAGTGCTCTAATGTTCATCCTTTTTTTAAATTACCTAGACTCCGTACTTCCAGGGGGAATAACAATTGAAGATGTATCAATCAAAGTGTTAATGTATGCAGATGATATTGTTCTACTATCTGATACCCCCACCGCCTTACAAGCAATGATCAACAGCTTTACAAACTACTGTAATGAATGGAATCTACTTGTCAATCAAGATAAGTCGGAAATAGTGATTTTCAGAAATGGTGGCCGTCGTGCAGCTGGAGAAAAATGGTTTTTTAACAATGAGGAAATCAAAATCACCAATAAATTCAAATACCTCGGTGCTATACTTACGTACAACATGTCTTGGTCAGAACATTTATCGGAAAGGCTCACGATCTCCAAAAATTCAATAAACGCAACCTGGTCTAATTTCATCAAAAACAAAAACATAATGCAATCTTCAAAATACAAAATATACGAAGCTGTTTCAAGATCAGTTATGAACTACTGTGCACAAATCTGGGGCTATACTGAGCATACTGAAATAGAAAAACTACAAAGGTTTTTTGTAAAAAGATGTTTCTTTCTGCCAAATAACACACCCAACAATGCAATCAATATAGAAACCGGACTTCCAAAGGCCTTTCTTACTACACTAGAATTGCACTTCCGATACATTCAAAAAATATACACTCTTCCTGTGAACAGATTAACACGTAAACTGTCAAATATTATCATCAGGAAACAAATATTTTGGGCAAGTGAATGGTCCACAATCTTCAATCAAGTTGGAATTGTTTTCAATTGGTCCGCAAAGTCTGAGTGGAGTAAAATGCACATAGAAGTTTGCTCTAAACTTAGAGAAAAACACTGGATAGAACACACACAACAAGCTACACAATCACAATTTCACGACGAGTACTGCAACCTTAAATACATGGAAGTTCCAAATTATTTCAATGATCAGAACTCACGGGAGATGATTAGTTTGGTTTTCAGGTCTCGATGTGGACTGCTCAATCTTAATGCACGAGCATTCAACAGAGAATCTGTAGGCATTTGTACAATCTGTAATCTCGATGCAACCGAAAATACATACCATTTTGTAGGAGTCTGTCCCATATTCAAGACGTATAGAAAGAAGTTTCTAGGCAGTGAGCATCTTAATCGTGATCATTTTCTTAATATCCTCAATGGACATAATTATACCAATCTCTACAACTTTCTTAGAAATGCACTACGTTATCGAAGTTTAATTATAAATGAGTATTCATAAAAAATCGCTAAGCTAAAACTAATTATACAAATTTATTAAAACTCTTTACCTGACAGGCAACTTTATAAGTTATTGTCATTAAGTTTAAATTTTAAAGTTAAGAAAACTAAATTAACTATGAATATATTTCTTGGAAATAAAATTTTTATCTATCTATCTATCTATCTATCTATTTGTTTTTTTTTACGTAAATTTATTTCGATTTTTTTTTATATAATTTCACTCAGTTAATTGTAAAATACATTAGCAATTTCAAATACATGTAATAAAAATATAATAAAAACTATTAAGTAAAAATAAAATTCTGTTGATATTTGTATAATCCTTTTTTCACTGACATACCCATCTTTTGATTTGTACAGGTATTGCTTTATATACCCACTTTTTTTCTTTTTTATGAGGGTAGAAAATTTAAAAAACTGATTAGATTCGTGATGCATATACAATACAAGTTATTGTTTTTCTGTGTATGGTATATGCGTACAAGAAGTAGGCATATAGATATGAAGCAATATAAGGGTTCGATACTTAGAAATGGTTAGTTAGTTTACGTGCGACAACAGTAACGTTTGCTACGAAAAAGAAAAAAAATGGAAAATAAGAACGATGACGAAAACCATACAAGATACCAGGGCATTGAGGAGCCAGATGTGTTCTGTCCAAGTCACAACCAGGAAAGATTGTATTACGGACCAACTCAAAGATACCTAAATGCATTATATGATCCAGTCAATGGGGCTGCTACCATAAAGGAATTGGTTGACGAATACGGAACAAACTGATTTGATATTGAGGAACTAACCGACGACGAGGAATATAAAACAAGCAAGCTTCTAGAGAAAGTACTACTGGCAAAGATTCGTCCAAAAAGGAAAAAAAATACCAGATCCTTTATTAGATGCAAAGCGGTTTCCAGCCGGAAAATATTTAAAAGGAGAGAAAAGCAGACCTAGAATATAATAATTACAAAAAAACAAAAATTATAATAGTAAACAAAGAAAAAAATAAACATACAGTTGAAAAAAAATAACTTTTATTTCTTTTGTTTTTATTTTTACAATTCTTATATTTTATAGTAATTCGTTTTTATTAATCCAGGAGTTATGTTCTGATGGAAATCCCAACCACTTAACAAAAACCTTATTTCCTCTGTTTTGTAAAACCTTTTCCACAAGAAAAATATCTCCACATTTTGTTTTCATCAGTTCTGGTTCATAGAAACTACCTTGAACAGGTTTTCCTTGATAGTCTTCAAGAAGATATGTATTTGGTTTTGTAACTTTGATTTTTCTTATTTTAAAAACCTCTGTTGTCCAGTTGGGTGTATAGCCCTTTTCAAATGCATGTTTATACTTGCTGATTCTTACTTTGTCACCGATCTTAAATTTTCGTTTACTTGTGCCTTTCTTATCACTTTTAAAAAATGGTAACAATAACTTTGAATTTGTCTTCGTTACATCTGCAGGAAAAATTTAATGGTTCTATGAAAAGAGTGATTGTAATCATTAAGTAATTTATCAAAAATATTGACCCACTTATAGTTTCCATTAAAACTAAATTCTTTCCACATTTTTTCTTTAAAAGTTCTATTAAATCTTTCGACAATGGAAGCCTTTAATGAACTGAATGTTGAGTAATGATTAATTTTATACTTTTCCATCAAGAGTTTAAAGTTTGTATTGAAAAAATTCTTTTCCATCATCTGTTTGTATATTCTTTGGAATTCTAGAAGAAGATATAAATATTTGTTCCAATCCTTTCGTAATGGTAGCTTGGCAAAATCCTCATTCAAACCCTCCAAGTGGGTGCCAGGCGGGCAATGATCACCACAGAAGTCCTGTGCGTTTTTGGCAGGATGGTGATTAGCTAAGGTTGAGTTGGATAGCCGAATTGTTGTAGCTCCTCAATAGTGCAACGTTCGGAAACCCAATTCAATCATAGTTTAGAGGTTCCTAATTTCAGTGGTGGTGTGAGCGTACTTGTACGAAAACCGTGCCGAAGAATGAAAGGCTGGGGGATAAACCAGCCATTAACGAGCTCTTTCGGATGCTGTGGCAAGGTCCGTCATATTTCTGCCTTACCCCGGCAAGCGGCTCTGCCGGGGCTGACCGTCTTTCCGCCCTACTCGTGGGAACAAAAATGAAACAAAACAAAACATCAAACAGAAAAACATTAAAGAATAATAACAAAAATCGCGCCATGGCTGCCAATGCGGTCACATCCACTGGAAAGGCTGTTGAGCCTACTCAGAGGTGTGAACGTGTTGGCAACCCTGTGGTTGCCACTAGTAGCGGGAGTCCTTCTCCCTCTACTAGCCGCAACCTATACTTGAAGGAAGTACCCGTCAGTGGAACAGCTGTGACGCTCGGCTGTCCCAAGGGCGGCAATTCCACACCCCACCCCCTCCCCGCTCCTGCTAGGACGTCGCAAGCGACCCCAAGAAGGGACACCCCATCCGGAGAGACAAAATCTGCGACATGTGGAATTGTCTCAAAAGGTGGGGGCACACCCCGATTGGTATCGGTAGCGACGAATTCTGATGGTGGACCCACAACTGTGTCACACGGACATAGCTCTGGGGCGGCCAGCAAGAAGTCCAGGAAGTCACTAGCCAAACGAGACCAACGCAATGCTGAGAGGATTCTAGCCGCAGTCGGTGTCATACCGGCGGCGGAAAGAACCCCGGAGCAAACGCGTAAACTCGAGTGGGCTAGTGGCTTTCTTAGCAATATCACCAAACAGACCTGCAGCGACTCAACATCAAAGCGCAATAGGTCTTTCGAGGGCGACAAGCCCGAACCAAAAAGGCAGAAGGTGCATTCAAACAGCACAACAGCCTTCAATAAGGATCTTTCCTTTAGCGACGCGCTAAAAGGTAAGATCATAGCAGCGGTCATTGACAGGGGTCATGTGGATGGCAACATCTCTCATGATCAATGGGCAAACGTCAGGGCTCACCTCGGTTTCAGATTTTTATCTGTCATCGAGGAGAATCCGGGACCTCTCCCAGACACAGCCGATGCAGGATGGTACCAAAATCGTATCAAACTCATCGCCTGTGGTGATCAGAGATCTTTCGATCTATACAGGGCTGCTGTCAATGGCTTGCCAGAAGTCTGGCCGGGTGCCAAGCTCGAGGTTGTTGCAAGGGAGAATATTCCTTGCCGGCCAAGAGCACGTATAATGGTCCCGGCTCTACACAACTGCCCAGATATGATCATGAAATTGATCAAAACAAGTAATCCAAACCTGCCTACGCACGACTGGAAAGTCCCAAAGGTTGAGAAGGAGACAGTGGGTCACTATAGATCAGCTCTCGTGTTGATCAATAGGGAATCACTGGATCCACTGGCCGCGACCAAAGGCGTGATTAGGTATGGTTTCGATGAAATCGTGATCCGTATATACAAAAAAGACGAAGATTTGCTTAACACGCCCCCGACAGAAGCCCCTTCAGTGGAAGGAAACGCTTCATTACCACCAATAATGGAGGTCGATGCAACACCACAAGTGGAACCATCGACCTCCACAGCCCCAAACAAGCCATCCGACGTGGAGGCTAAACCTACAGTCGACAGTAACTCCGACATGGAGACTGAAGACGCCACCTTAGGCACCACTCTGAGTGAGGAAGACCTACTTCACTCCTCCTCAGACGATGAAAACGCCGATAAAACAGTGGTGGAGGTTAATCTGACTAATAGTAGCAATGCTGCGATTAGTACAGATTAATCTCCATCATGGCCACAAACAACCTAACACTCCGACTGCACACAAACAAGGATGACATCGTCTTGATACAGGAGCCGTGGGTCTCAAATTCCATCATCAGAGGCCTCAGGACTCCTGGTTACAAGCTACTGTATGCATCGGAGAAAGGTGAACCAAGGTCATGTATGTTAGTAAAAAATGACTTAGATGTATTTTTACTCCCCAATTACAGCGACAAGGACACAACCACCGCTATCTTAACAACGGATAAAGCCACCTACTGGCTCATATCCTCCTATCTTGGCCACGACAGCCCAATTCCAGGTGACACCTTGAGGAAGGCAATTGCGGACGCGCAGTCGAAAAAAGTTGGTCTCCTAATTGGATCGGACGCTAACGCTCATCACACGGTATGGGGTAGCTCTGACATAAATGAGAGAGGTGAGTCCTTATTTGATTACTTACTAAGCACTAACCTACTCATAAGTAATATTGGTAATGAACCCACTTTTGTAACCAAGAATAGGAAAGAGGTACTTGATATTACACTTACCTCTGACTCGATCTACAATCTGATTTCAAACTGGCATGTCTCAAAAGAAAATTCCTTCTCTGACCACAAGTACATTCAGTTTGAGCTCAGAGATGTGGCAAACATATCTACGGGTTTTCGCAATCACCGGAATACAAACTGGGAACGATATAGGGAGGTACTAACACAATTACTTGATTACAACCTTCTTAAAAGCTCCTCCAGTAAAGATGAACTAGATCTTTCTGTGAATCATCTCACTGAAGCCTTCAATGAATCAATGAGAATTTCATGCCCTATAACCATTTCAAAGGGAAAAAAGAAACCTCATTGGTGGCGTAAAGAACTAGAACCATTCAGAAAGAGTTGTCGCAAACTCTTCAATAGATCTAAATACACTAGATCTCCTTCTGACTGGGACTTATACAAACAAGCTCTAAAGCAATATAAAAAAGAATTAAGGAAGAGTAAGAGGTCTTCTTGGAGAAACTTCTGTGGCAAAATAGAAAATACTTCAGAAGCCTCAAGACTCAGAAAAATTCTCTCAAAAAGTCCAACAATACCCAGTGCTTTAAAGACAGATGCAGGCACATGGACTACCACAGATGAAGAATCTCTTAATCTGCTATTAGACACCCACTTTCCAGGTAGCTCTAACTTACTTAACGACTTAACATCAGAGTCTCAAGCTTCTACAAGCGATTTAGTTGATCTAATAACGCGGGAAAAACTGCAATGGGCCATAGATAGCTTTGATCCATATAAATCTCCAGGACCAGACGGAATCATCCCGGCCGAACTACAAAAATGCTCAGACATGATCATTCCACCATTGGAAATCATTCTGACAAGCTG
Organism: Eupeodes latifasciatus; assembly: GCA_920104205.1. Classification (NCBI taxonomy): domain Eukaryota; kingdom Metazoa; phylum Arthropoda; class Insecta; order Diptera; family Syrphidae; genus Eupeodes; species Eupeodes latifasciatus. Next base: position 238,502,511 of record OV049924.1, read on the forward strand.
TTTAAGGCTGAGATATATTCCCAAAGCCTGGAGAATGGCAAAAGTAGTCTTTATTCCTAAAGCAGGGAAACCCTCCCACGTTAACCCTAAAGATCTACGACCAATCAGCCTATCATCCTTCCTTCTTAAAACCTTGGAAAGATTGATTGAAATTTACATCAGACATAACCTAAGACCATGTCTCATTTCCACAGCTCAACATGCTTACTCTAAGGGAAAATCAGTAGAAACAGCACTTCATTCGCTGGTTCGCAGTATTGAATACTCCCTCGAATACAAAGAATATAACCTAGTAGCTTTCCTAGATATTGAAGGAGCTTTCAACAACGTCAGTTACCAGGCGATCACGACAGCAATGGAAAAGCTGCAATTAAAGAAACCACTCATAGATTTTATTAGTCTCATGCTCAAAAGCAGGACAATAACTTCAAGCATGAGAAGCTTTACTACCACCAGATCGGTGCATCAAGGTACCCCCCAAGGAGGGGTCCTTTCGCCTCTCTTATGGAACATGGTAGTAAACGACCTTCTAACATCATTAGAAGCAGAGGGTTTCAGGGTGATTGCCTATGCTGACGACGTTGCAATATCTGTATCTGGAACACACTCCCAAGTTCTCGCGGAACTCCTACAAAATGCCTTGAACAGGCTAACAAAATGGGCTAAGCAATGTGGCCTGGACGTCAATCCACATAAAACAGAACTAGTACTCTTTTCAAGAAGGTACAAAATTCCTCAGCTCAGCCCACCCAAGATTAAAGGAATACCATTAAGGTTTTCCGACCAAGCTAAATATTTAGGCCTCATTTTAGACAAAAAACTAAATTGGAAGGCAAATATTGATGAAAGAGTAAAAAAGGCTACTGTAGCGCTTTTTACTTGTAAAAAGGCCATAGGATCAAAATGGGGCTTCTGCCCAAAAATAACCCACTGGCTATACACTTCGGTAATTAGACCGATACTCACTTATGGAGTTGTCGTATGGTGGACCGCACTGGACAAGATGGTAAATCTAAATAAGTTCATCAAGGTCCAGCGGTCAGCAGGTATGTGCATCACAGGAGCACTTCGCTCAACACCAACTGCAGCCCTGGATGTGCTTTTAAACCTAACACCTCTTGACATCTTCTCCAAAATGGTGGCAGCCAACTCATGTGTGAGGCTTAGAGCCACCTCTCAATGGAACAGTAACAATACTGGACATACTATCATTCTAGACAATTTCAGATCTATCCCAGATCGCTTAGACTATACCACCCCTAAAATGGTATTCGGTAAAAACTTCCATGTGTCCATCCCTTCAAGATCCTCCTGGGAAGAAGAGAGACCCCTGGAAGACAATGCGATACACTTCTATACAGACGGTTCAAAGACCGATTACGGAGTTGGAAGTGGTATCTATTCGGAACAACTGAATCTAAGTCTATCATATAGACTTCCCAATCAATGTAGTGTATTCCAGGCAGAAGTAATGGCGATTAAAGAGGCACTATCCTGGCTCAGAGAAAACGTTATATCTTGCAAGGATATACGAATCTTCTCGGACAGCCAGGCTGCTCTTAAATCTCTCGCGTCTGTCTCCACAAACTCACAAGTAGTCCACGATTGTCGATCATCTCTGAATGAGATGACAGAACAGTTTAATATTCACCTCATTTGGGTGCCGGGCCACAGAGACATTCCGGGAAATTGTAAAGCCGATGAGCTCGCCAAAAACGGAACACTTCTGCCTAATGTTAGACAAAAACATAACATAGGAACACCACTTGCTACATGCAAATATCTTCTCAAACAATATGCTCTAGAAGCAACAAATGCTAGATGGTCACAGAGTACCACCTGCCTAGCAACCAAGCAAATATGGCCAAGCATAGATTTAAATCGGTCAAAAGGCTTGATATCCCTGAGCAGACAAAATATAAGCTCTACAATTGGAGTAATAACAGGGCACTGCCTCATAGGAAGACATGCTCTGAGGCTAGGGGTCTACACAAATGACTTTTGTAGAAGCTGCATGGACGAGGAGGAAGAGGAAACAGTCCAACACCTTCTATGTACATGTCCAGCACTCTCCATTAGAAGGAATAACTTTCTTGGCAATCCCTTCTTCGACAATACCAGTGAACTGGCAACGATTGACACAAAGTGTCTCTCTAACTTTATTAAAAGCACAAAATGGTTTGTTTAATTTTCATTACTCCCCCATGAGTAACCTCATTAGTGGTATCACAATGGACCCTTGCGGTCTAAGTGAGTCGATGACATCTGGACAGCCACTCCAACCTAACCTAACCTTCGTAATGGTAATACCGTTTTTGTTTTTCATTGGGATAACCCATGCAAATTTCGAAAATGTATCGATAACTGTCAGTAAATAATTAAATCCTCTGTTTTGTTCACTATATGGTATCATTTCAACCAGATCAGCTTGCCATAAGTCATCGTAGCCTTTGATTATAACATGACGACGTTTGAAGTTTTTACGTGTAGCTTTATGCAACTCCTCAACAACCTCACGCTTACTCATATTTACAAAGAGTGAATCCAACAAAATCAAAGAAAAGACTTTTATATATATATTTTTTTTTCTTTTATTGCAATCTATTATACAATAACATAAGTTTCTTAATTTTAATTAACCTTTTTTCCATTATGTAACAGCCACAAGTATCTGTTGCTTCTTCACATTGGTTGGATGACCAACAACAGTTTGAATAATGGTGTCGATGCAATGATTCCATATATGTCGTATTCTTAAATTTACTAATCATTGAAATACAGTTAGTAAATTCTCCATAGTGTTCATCCAATATTGATTCCCCATTTGCTTTTAAAAAATCAATAATATCTTTTATTATTTTATCAGTGTCCATTTTGAAAGTTCCTTGTTGTTCAAGTGTTGAATGCTAACTAACAAATTTTATTTTATTTTATGAAAATTGAAAATCTTTTCTTCATTTTCACTTATATGTATATACTAGCGGCCCGGTGCGTGCTTCGCTACGTATAAGGCATAGTAATAGAAAAAAATGATTATTAAGTTCATTTATTCAAACAAAAAAATATTTTAAATTGCTAGCTATTTAAAAGTCCAAATGACTCAAATGATATATTGTTTATATTATATTTATCAGCAAAGAGTAAAAACTAAAAAATAAAAAAAATTGGGTACTAAAACTATGGTGGGTCTATATGGGTTAGTCTAAAACAGGATATCTTTTGAATTCAAATGGCATATCAGTTGGAATCATAGGGATACGCGGTATCAAACACACTTCTCCTTTTGATTTACCTGTTAAGATTGTAGCTTTAATCAAATTTGGCAATAACTTTTTCACTGCCAATCTGCTGCCATTACACAGTTTTGGCGATTTAATATTTCGCAATAATATAATAAAATAACCAATTTTCAGATTCAAGCAATGCGGTGGTATACCAGCCGGTTCCAATGAATTTTGGATAATTCATTGCCTCATCTTGATTCATAACACTGTCAATTGATTTATATGTCGTGACTTTACCTGGCAGTTTCGCTTGACTTTGAAAATTAATGGCATTGATATGAATGTTCTTCCGTGCTAAAATGGCGCGTTCTCTCAACCAATCATGATTTCTGTAGTTCTGAAGAATATTCGAAAAAAACACATTCAATCCGTTGGTACTGTCGATTGGTATTTTGCCATCACCAATTTCTAACAATTGTTTTGAAAACTCATGGTCAGTTGCATCATTATGTGGGTGAATACGCATATTAATGTTCATTGTCAATTTTCGTACATATCTCCAAAGAACTGATGACTTCAAACAGGCGTTTATTTCATCAGCAGGAGTTAATCGAGGAATGACAGGCAATGTTTGACGAAAGTCCCCTGACAGCAATATTAGAGCACCACCAAAAAGCTGTTGATTACTGCGTAAATCTTGCATTGTTCGATTAAATGCTTCTATTGATTTTTATTCGTCATTGTGCACTCATCCCATAAAATAATTGACGTTAATCGCAGAACTTTTGCCATAGCAGAATTTCTCGAAATATTGCAAGTTGGAGTATCAATCGCCTGTACATTCAAAGGCAATTTTAATGCAGAGTGTGCGGTCCGACCACCTTCTAATCATGTAGCAGCAATTCCTCAAGATAAAAGTGCCAATGCAATTTTCTGTTCCGATCGAATAGTCACTAAAATCAATGATACAAAGAAAGTTTTGCCTGTACCACCAGGTGCATCCAAGAAATATAATCCACCTGCATTATTGGAAACGGCTTGTATGATTGTGTCATATACATGTTTTTGAGGAATATTCAATTTGTTGCTATTACAATTTTGTGATTATCAGATGGCATACGATCAAGAGCAATTTTGAACAATTGAACTAATGCGTTATGCTGATGGAAAAACCTTTGTAGCTCACGAATAATTTCTCGTCTTGTATTTGAAACAATTGCACAACGTTGATCCAATTCACGATTTTCATTACCAATAAAATAAATTTGCAAAAATTGATGATCAGCGTCGGGGTAAGGCAAAAACGAACCAGCTTGATGATAAATCTGGCCCTGAATTTGTAACATGTATGCAATTTTAGGTAGATGTTGAATCAGAATTTTTAAGACTTTATGATTCAGATTGATATAAACGTGGGACAATCCTGTTTAGGTGTTTACCTTAAAAGTCGGCATAAAATTATCTCTAATAATTTTAGTAGCACCAAAAGAAGTCATTTGAAATGCCGAATTGAATTGTTGAATATTACTCAAAAACTGCTTCGACGTTTTGAGATGTTCCAAAAATAAATGAATACAATGGTTCGGGTGGAGTTGCTTATGTTGACAATCTCACTTTACCGTTAGCACAACACATGCCGGGCGTTTCACTTGGAAAGTTAGCCGCATCACAATGTGGACATATTGCGTCCATCATTCCAATGTATCCGTACTATCTTAATATATATAATTCTTCTGTGAGTGTGTATGTCACTGAACTTCTCTTAAACGACTGGACCGATTTTGATGAAATTTTTTGTGTGTGTTCAAGGGGATCTGAGAATGGTTTAGAATTACAATTTTGTCCGCTGGACAATGTTTTTTTAATTAATTTTGAATTTATTAGTAGTTGTTGATTTTGGAATGTTTTACATTGGATACGACATAATATGTATATAAAATTGAATTGCTGTTCGTTAGTCTCACTAAAAATCGAAAACGGCTGAACGGATTTATCTTATCTTAGTCTTGAAAGAATTGCGTACGACACTTTGATAGAAGCTGTGAACAGTGGATCTGGTGGAATTTATTTCCTTGATGCTCCCGGAGGAACCGGAAAAACGTTTTTAATATTATTGCTTTTGGGTTGTCAGGTGATTTTCGTCAGACTCTTCCAGTTATTCCCCGATCAACTGTTGCTGATGAACTAAATGCATGCCTAAAATCATCGAATTAGTGGCAGTACAGTATGAACCAGGATGACGTAGTCAACTATCCCACGGAGTTTTTAAATTCACTGGAATTGCCTGCATTACCACCTCACAATTTGCAGTTAAAAGTAGGATCAGTTGTCATCATGCTGCATAACATTAATCAACCTCGACTATGCAATGGAACAAGACTGGCTGTGAAAAAGCTGATGAATAACGTCATTGAAGCAACAATCATAAAAGGAAGATACAAAGGAGAGGATGTGTTGATCCCGCGAATACCGATGATTCCAACGGATTTACCATTCGATTTTAAACGCTTACAACTTCCAGTACGTCTGGCCTTTGCGATAAATAAGTAAATCGGAAGGACAGTCTTTAGAGGTTTGCGGAATCAACTTGGAGTTTCCCTGTTTCGCGCATGGACAATTATACGTCGCGTGTTCGCGCGTCGGAAAACCGTCTTCTTTGTTTATTTACGCACCACAAAAAAAAAAACAAAAAATATAGTTTATGAGAAAGCTTTAAATTGATTATCAAACTGTATCATAACAGTGTGTGCCTGTTAATAAAAATTTAAACCTTATAAATAGCCAGTATTTCAGGAAAACTCTGTTTTTTTTAAGTAAGCAACATGATGTGTCGAAAATACTAATAAAACTTCATGCTTCATTTTAAAATTGCTTAGTTCATATTAAATTATATTTACTCACTGTTGTCTAAGCAATTTAGGTGTGTTCCTAACGTCAAAGAGTCAATTTGCAATTTATTACCGTTGCATAAAGTTCAAATTCATTCATATCTATGAAAATAGTCTTCGCGTGCGCTTTGGAGTTGCAAAGGGAACAACAGTACGAGATTGAAGCATTGGCCGAAACAGTTCGTACATATGTTTCACAATTAAATCAACAACAAAGAATTGCGTACGACACTTTGATAGAAGCTGTGAACAGTGGATCTGGTGGAATTTATTTCCTTGATGCTCCGGGAGGAACCGGAAAAACGTTCTTAATATTATTGCTTTTGGGTTGTCAGGTGATTTTCGTCAGACTCTTCCAGTTATTCCCCGATCAGCTGTTGCTGATGAACTAAATGCATGCCTAAAATCATCAAATTAGTGGCAGTACATAAAGACACTCCAATTAACAACTAACATGCGAGTATTTTTGCAACATGATGAAACTGCAAATGTGTTTGCGAAGCAGTTGTAAGATATTGGAAATAATATTACCCATAGATTTCTGTCACATCAAAAGTTCAATAACCATAATTGGCTGGGTGAACGAGCAATATTGGCAGCGAAAAATAAAGATGTCGAGGATCTCAATGCGACCATTCAGAATTTTCTTCCAGGACAGTTGGTTTCCTTCAAATCAGTCGACATCGTTATGAACCAGGATGACGTAGTCAACTATCCCACGGAGTTTTTAAATTCACTGGAATTGCCTGCATTACCACCTCACAATTTGCAGTTAAAAGTAGGATCAGTTGTCATCATGCTGCATAACATTAATCAACCTCGACTATGCAATGGAACAAGACTGGCTGTGAAAAAGCTGATGAATAACGTCATTGAAGCAACAATCATAAAAGGAAGATACAAAGGAGAGGATGTGTTGATCCCGCGAATACCAATGATTCCAACGGATTTACCATTCGATTTTAAACGCTTACAATTTTCAGTACGTCTGGCCTTTGCGATAAATAAATAAATCGCAAGGACAGTCTTTAGAGGTTTGCGGAATCAACTTGGAGTTTCCCTGTTTCGCGCATGGACAATTATACGTCGCGTGTTCGCGCGTCGGAAAACCGTCTTCTTTGTTTATTTACGCACCACAAAAAAAAAAAAATATAGTTTATGAGAAAGTTTTAAATTGATTAACAAACTGTATCATAACAGTGTGTGCCTGTTAATAAAAATTTAAACCTTATAAATAGCCAGTATTTCAGGAAAACTCTGTTTTTTTTAAGTAAGCAACATGATGTGTCGAAAACAGGGCCGGACAAAGCATATGTGCAAGATGTGCAAATGCACAGGGCGCAGAATTCTGGGGGCGCATTACCAGGAGCAAGAAAATGTAATCTGATCTTGCAAACAAATATGTACTACTATTTGCCATTCTTTAACCACAAACATTCTTAAAATAATCTCAAAAAAACATCCATCACAACTGTCCTAAGTTATCTCTTGCGCACTAACTAACATCACTTTCATTGTTGCATTCAATGAAAATTTAACTCAAAATATCGCAGAACTAAAAATCCTACCTACCTCACTTCCAAATATTTCACCCTGTTCATACAAGAGAAAAAAAGAAAAAATCTCAACACAAAAAAGTTCCATGCAAGAGAAAAAACGAAAAAATCTCAACACAAAAAAGTTCCATGCCACCTCATATGTGCAAGATATATTTCATGCACACCGAGTCCCAAAATTAACATAGAGAGTATGACAAAGCAAAATACTTATTCATATTGATGGCATGGAACTTTTTTGTATTGAGATTTTTTCTTTTTTTCTCTTGCATGAAACTTTTTTGTGTTGAGATTTTTTCTTTTTTCTCTTGTACGAACAGGGTGAAGTATTTGGAAATGAGGTAGGTAGGTGTCTTTGCTACAAATGGTCAATTGATGTGCAAGTTTTCTTTTTTGCACACTGATTATCGAAACTAACATGGGAGATATTTAAAAAAAAAAACTTATTTATACGGAATCATATGGGTCAGAGCGTGCAGGTTTTCTTATTGCACACTGTGTAAGAGTTAAGTGCCTGATTACAGATGAAATTTTTAATAGAATGGAAAAGGAGCATAGAGCTTAAAAATTAAAGAGGGATGATTCTATGTAGAGTCGAATTGTTCTTGCACAGGCAGTTTTTTTTTTTTTTTGTGAAAGTTAATGACTGTTGTAACGGCTACTTTTAATGTATATCTAGTCTGGTGCAGAATGCAGATTGTTGCAATTGTTTTTTCGCTTTGTTGTTACTTAGTATTAAATACATAGCTATCAGTTTTTAATAAAAGTGACGTATTTTGTGACAAGACCGTAATGTGACTGACTCAGTTGATTTTAGACAAGCTTGAATTACATGAAATTTTAATAAGTATGTATCTAACTGTCAAAGCCAAAGTTATGATAATGGTTCGAATAGGCTTCGTCTTGTTGAGTGGACGTAATCTTATAAAACTAAGAGACTGTGTCTAAGAAACAACTAATGTGCTTTACAAAAATAAACTAAATTAATATAAAATAAAAACTGTGTAGCCTGACCAATTCTAAGTCGGCAAATTAATAACAAGCTATTGAAATAACTATGCATAGTATAGGTACATAGAATTAAGAATCATAAGTGTAAATAAAAAAATCTCAATAAAGTACATCCATACATACATACATACATACATAATGGTTCGAATATAAAAGGAAAAGAAGCGAGTGTTCAGAATCGAATTCGAACCCTGGAACCAAGAGCATTTTTAGTTTCATGTTGCCCGCATTCCTTAAATTTAGTGGTTAATGATGCTGCTCGGTGCTTATTTTATGCAGTTAAATTTTTCGATACAATTCAATGTTTGTATAACTTTTTTTAAAGTTCCACAACGAGGTGGGATATTTATAAGAAAAAAATTCCAAGTCATACTTTGAAACCCCCTTCTGAGACTAGATGAGAGAGCAGGTTAGACGCATTAAGGCCTTTAAAAACAAATTAAGAAGAAATATATGAAGCCCTTATAGAATTAAAAAATCTAGAGGCAAAAAACATTGCAGAATCGTTAGGAAATAAAACTTTTGATTTTACATTTATTTGCTGCCTGCTAATTTGGTTTGATATTTTAGAAAATATAAATTAAACTAGTAAATATTTGCAAAGTCCGTCCGTTAATCTGTCAACTGGCATAACGGTTTTAGAAAATACAAAAAACAGTTTGATTTTCATGCGTTCCGATGAAAAATTTAATGAGTAGGTATTTTCAATTAACCGAGCGTATTGCTAGTTCCCTAGAAATACCAAATATGTTTCCTGTAGCTTCATCATTGCGATCTCAACGGAGAAAAATACTTTATGCTGACGAATGTCCTGAAACTATATTAGACCCGAAACAAAGATTTAAAGTTGCATTTTTTTTTTTAAATACTTGAAAGGTTTGATACGTATAGTATCAATTTTTCATTTTTTAGTAACATAAGCGAATGTTTAAAAAATAAAAATGTACCTACGTGCTTCATGCCTTAATTTGCAGAATGTTTTAACATAAAGTAATTTTAAAGATTTAGATGGAGAAGAATTGTTTCAAGAGTTAACCGTAATATCCCAGCTTGTTACACCACAAATCTCAAGTTTAGATGTGTTAAATTTTATTTTTAGTTCAAACCTTGAAGATTTTGCCCCGAATTTAGTAATTGCTCTCCAAATTCTTAATACAATCCCGGTCACGAGTCACGGTAGCTTCAGGAGTACGTAGTTTTTCTAAACTTAAAATTATTAAAAATTATCTAAGGACAACCATGACTCAAGAGAGATTGGTAGGTTTATCTATAATGTCCATTGAAAAGAAATTATTAAATTCTTTAGACTTTGATGATCTCATTTCTGAATTTGCAAAATGTAAGGCCAGAAAAGTAAGTTTCCAAGTTTAAAAGTTTCCCCTCTGCTCATTTCTTCGCTGCGTTTTAGTTTAATGGTTTAGGCCTCCTGGGGATATCTCAATAAAAAAAACGCATTGAAAGTCTACCTCTTGGGTAATCTGGGAAAGGCTTATGCTTGTGTATCAGTTTATGTGTAAAAAAAATATAAAAAAAGGGGCGCTTTCTACAAATCTTGCACAGGGCGCAAGTTTGGCTGGGGCCGGCGCTGGTCGAAAATAATAATAAAACTTCATGCTTCATTTTAAAATTGCTTTTTTAATTCAATACGTTTTGTTTGTTTTGAAATTAATTTATACAAAAGTTTAGGTCTTTTAATTATCGATTGGGGCAGTACGAAGTCCGCCGGGTCAGCTAGTAATATATAATATAATCAATCTGATTATTGTAATTAAAAGCAGCACGCAGCATTTCATCCAAAACAGCACGACATATTCGTGATCGCCATGCAAGATCTATTCTTTGCAGTACGTTCACGCTGCGATGCATTAGCTTTTGCGCGTTCATCTGTAGTCTGAGATCGTCTTAATAATGCCACATGATTTGCATTACGCGTTCGCCGGCCTATGTTTGGTCGTCTTGCTCGTGGCGTTTTACCTTCACTCAACAATATTTTGGAAATTATAAACACAACAAAGCAATAATTATCACTGATAATATGAAATGACATCTGATGACAAAAAATTTGTTTGACAGAACTAACGTCACTTTTTTGTCTTCGATTGTTTTGCCAAAGGTTCAAATTGGCTTTTAAGTATTAGTACAAATTGTTTGTATATGGGAGTATAGAAAGATTTTGATTTAACAGTTTTTCTAGATTTTTTTTTTAATTTTCTCCACGTACAAACCTTCTCTGGACTTCTACGAATAATTCAAGACCAAAATTAGACAAATCGGTAAAGGCATTGTTGAGTTATAACATTACAACGCAAAGTGGCATTGATTTTTATATATATAGATATAAAATACAGATACATAAAATTAATACAAATATAACATCATTTTTTACTTATTTTAATCTATGGGTGTAAAGGGTACGTTAGGAAATATCGTATTTATAATATGTTCAATATTGTTTCTTATTTTCTCCTCAACATATTTGTCTTCTTCTATGGAGCCTTTAAGTTTTTGGGAAATTGGTTGCGATGCCATGTTTTCTTGTTCCATATTTTTTATTGTTTCCTTTATCGAAGAGAGTCTATGTGGGTTTTTAGCATATGAATTTCCTTATTAAAAGTGGATAAAACCTCCATTAAAGAAGAATTTATGTGGTTTATAATGCTTGATTCCTTAAGACTTATTTGATCATCAACATATCCTTTGCACACGGCTTGGTGGGGGTATTCGGGATTACTTCCAACATTGTTTAAATATCTATTATCCATATCAAAGTCACCAGATGGTAGGAGTTTAAATCCTATTCCTGGAGGACCTATGAGACCTCTGTTTTTTGGAAGTGGTTTGAAGTTCCTACCGAACTTGTCAACGTTCATTGTTTATATGTAAAGTTTTTTGTTTTGCATGATACTAATATATGATATTTGCTTCCTTTAGCTCTTCTATTATGGAAGTTATTTCATTCTGGTGGTTGTCGTTACCAGCATTTTTAGATGCTATTAAAAGTCTTAGTCTATCATCAAGTTCATTCGGATCATTCCAGTAGACGTAGTCAATATTTTTATGTGTGTATTTCATTTCGGTAATATTATTTCCTATTTTTGCATCTTCGTTTTTAAGTCCTGCAACAAGTTCTTTTATTATTTGAGTATATTTAGTTCCTCTGTTCCTCTTGATTCTAGAAGAACTATCATGATTAATTCTATGTGCATTAGTTTTTTTTAAGATTTTTCCATATTGTTCAAGATCATCCTTAGTATATTTTTGCTTTTTAGGATTTTTCTTTAACATCAATTCAATAAGACCAGGAGCCAGGAGCTCGAGTGAACTTTTCATCGTCGATGATTATATCCTGTTCGTTCATTGTAAAGCTACATTTTCCTATTTTTATAGTTTGCGTATTTGCATCAAAATACGGTCCATATGCTATATCACGATTTGACTCTGATAACAGTTTTTGTTGATTGAAGGAACATGATTTATTAGGGCTAGCAAAATTTTTTGGTGTACTGAATAAAAAACTATTATCTGGACTATACAATTCTGGTGATGGTGATACCACTTTTTCATGATATTCTTCTTCATCCTTCCGATTAAAAGATTCGAAATGTAACTTGCGTTGTTTAGGTATTTTTTTAATATTATCATCCTGTTGAGTTTCTTCTTTTTTAATATTTCCAACTAATTTTTTCAATGGTTCAACAATAGGTTTGAAAGTATTTTCCAAATCAGTTTCTCTCATCATTTTACCAGTTCTAAGTTGAAAATATTTGTTTTTCAGGACATTTTTGGTTTTTATTAGGTCATTTAACACATTCTCATCCATTTTCTAGTTTCAAACAATATTTGTTTATACTGAAGAAAAGTATTTGTTTGTTTTGTTAGGGCTACTCGTAGTTTTTCCAGACAGTGTTTCTATCGTAATGTGTTGATTTAAATGAAAAATGTATATTTATAGTATTGCAGTTTTGTGAAAACTGTTTTTGTAACGACCTTTTTCAATACTGCTCTCCTTGTCTATAACTAGAAATCCAAAATTATCAGACCAGCAATGAGAACAAAGTTCTTTAAATTTATTGACAGTCATATCAGAGTTTATATGATCTTTGTATACATGCTTCAAATTTAATTAATCTTGTTTGAATAGAATTATAAAATTAGCATTATCTCCTATCAAATGTTTTGGTATATGGGTATAGGACTGACATAAATAAAAACTATCAACTCCGTTTTGACGACCGATACAAAAATAATCTCTTATATTATTCTGTTTCTGGCATGCAACATCATCGAATATAAATATTGAATTATTTTTGGCTTCTGATGGAGGCATTACATCGGAATTATTAGAAAATTCATGGTATTCCATTCCTTTGACGGATGTTATAAGTTTCTTAAGATAAAGATATTTTGGTTGATGTAATGATTTAGAGTAAATATATATGTTTTCAAACTTCAATCCATTGGGATCAAGAAGAATGCTAAGCATTACATTTGTTTTGCCACATTTCGATGGTCCGACAATAATTCCTCGAATACTATTTGGAAATAATGAACCATGTTTTTTTTAATTTTAACTTTGCAATCAAAACTTTTCACTTTAATAATTTCTGACTGCTTTATGAAGCGCATAATGCTAACTAACAGCTTTTACAATAAAACATACCATTTTTATATTGTTGCATTCATATACTTACCAACCTTCGACTAGGAAGGTGTTTGTAAATAATAGTATGATTGATTATAATAACCAACGAAATCAGTGCCGTAATAAAATAAAATCAATTAAAGGCAAAGGACTTTTGAATACGGTTATAGACAAACTACCATTTGAGTTACATCTTCCTTCTTATAACTATTGTGGTCCGGGGACAAAATTGGAAGAGCGCTTACGTAGAGGAGATAAAGGAATTAATCCACTGGATGAAGCTTGTCGCTTACATGATATTGCGTATTCTGAGAGTAGCTCTGTCTTAGATCGACACGTTGCTGACAAAATTCTAACGGAACAAGCGTGGAAAAGATTCAAAGCAAAGGATTCTTCAGCCTCTGAAAAGCTGAGTGGTCTCTTAGTCACCAACATGATGAAAGCAAAAACAAAATTTGGTATGGGTAATAAGGCTACTAAAAACAAAACTATAAGAACTAGCAAAAAAAAGAAAAAACCTTGTAAAACAAATATTTTTAAAAAAGCAATAGCTGAAGCAAGAAACGCAATAAAAAGCAATATAAATTGTTGTGGTACAACATCAATGTCTACTATTGCTCTGAAAGCTGCAAAAAATGTTGTGAAAAATAAGAAACAACAAAATATACAAACTCCAAGAATAATACCACTTCCAAAGAGAGGTGGTTTTCTTCCATTTCTAGCTCCTGTTTTAGCTGGTTTATCAGCTGTTGGTTCATTAGCAGGTGGAGCAACTGGTGTTGCAAAAGCCCTCAATGATGCACGTATTGCAAAAAAAACCTTTGAAGAAAATAAACGTCATAATAAGGCAATGGAAGCAGTTGCTATTCAAGGAAAGGGTTTATACTTGAAACCGTATAAAAATGGACTTGGTTTATTTCTAAATACACCGAATACAAAAAACTAATTGAAATGCTACCTAATCGTCCTTTAAACAATTTTGATATTCTAAGGTTTGGAAGGAAACATCTGAAACACTTTAGAGGGGTGTTTATGCGTGACTCATTACCGAAAACTACTAAAGATAGAGAGTGTGGGATTATAAATTTGGACAATGAAACTGGTACGGGTACTCATTGGGTAGCATATATTAGATATAAGAAAAAAAATATTATAAAATATTTCGATAGTTTTGGAAATTTAAGACCACCAACTGAAGTAATAAGTTGTCTTGGTAATCAAATAAATTATAATTATATTCAAGAACAAAATGTTGATACATTTATATGTGGTCATTTATGCTTAAGGTTTTTATTAGAACAATGTTATAATATTTTCAACTGTAATATGAAAATGAATAAAATCAATTGAATAAACTAAAACTGTGTCATTCGTCTTTCAATCAGGATGTCGTTAACATTAACACTAAGTGGAAATGAAACAAGTCTCAATGCAGAGTATTTTCCCCCAATCGTACTGAAATCTAATTATGTTTGCGGGCTTATAGATTTCCAAACATATAACTCTATACCAAATATAGACGATACAAATAATTTGCTGCATATAGGCGATAGTGTTATTTCATTTCCTATTGGTTCATATGAGATAGAAGATATAAATAATTTAATACAAAAAAAAATAAATGAATTTAATAAGAAAAATAAAAGTTCAAGAAAAAGTGAACTAAAAATCAAGGCAAATAACAACACACTGAAATGTGAAATTTTCAGTTCAGAAGACATCGATTTCACTAAACAAAACTCTATTGGAACTCTCTTAGGGTTTAGTAAAAAACGTCTGCAATCAAATGTTCTTCATGAATCAGATCTTTACGTTGACATAAACAGAGTTAATGCTATACGAATTGAATGTAATATAATAGATGGGACATATATTAATAATCAAACTGCTCACATTTTACATGAATTTGCTGTTAAGGTAAGCCCAGGGTATAAAATCATAGAAGTTCCCAGAAATGTTATTTATTTACCTGTGAACGTCAAACGGATAACATCGTTGTGTTTAAAATTCATCGATCAACACGGAAAAGCCATAAATTTTAGAGGCGAGAAAATAACGGTTCAATTACATTTGCATCCAGAACCATGATTGTATATGAAAATATAACCAGCAGAATTCCTTATAAAAACACTGAAGATAATAAAACATTACTCAAACAAGCTTCGACCACAGCTGTGGTAACACATAAGCTCACAAAACATAATCGGACATTTGTACTATCATTGGGATACGTTTTAAAACCTTGAAAGTACAACGCACTTTAAAAAACAAAAGAAAAACAAAAAAAAATATGTTGAACATTTTCCAAGACCCCGATATCAGTGAAAGTATTTCGAAATATGAATATCATACTTATTCATCATATCAAAACAATTTTGAGAAAAATGATATCATTCAGATTCGTATACAGCACCAAAATCTTAATGTTCTTCCTTCGGAAAGTTTTTTATATGTTGAAGAAACACTATCAAAGTTAGCACAACACTTGTAAACAATGCAATGGCTTTTCTTTTTGATGAAATACGTTATGAACTAAATGGAAAGGAAATTGACTACAATCGAAATGTGGGGATTACTACAACAATTAAAAACTATTTGTCTTTGACTAAAAATGAGAGTGATATGCTTTTAAATGCATCATGGTCTCCTGATTCGCCTATTAATTTGAAACCATTTCATTTTAACTACTGTATTCCATTGAATAAACTTTTGGGTTTCGCTGAAGATTATAAGAAAATTATTCCCAACGCACGGCATGATCTTATTCTCACTCGTGCTAGGATGGATGAAACCTCTCTGATCTCCTCAAACGTAGAAAATGTTGAAGTAAAGCTACATAAGGTTCAGTGGAAAGTACCACACGTGACTTTATCGGATTGCATGAAATTGAACCTATACAAATCTATAAACAAAAATAATTTTATGAAAATTGCTTTCCGAAACTGGGATCTCTATGAATATCCCATGCTATCAAACTCTGATCATCACATCTGGAACGTCAAGACAACAACGTAAATAGAAAAACCACGATACATTGTTTTTGCTCTACAAACTGAGAAAAATAAAAAAATTTCTGCAGATCCTTCAACTTTCAATCACTGTGATCTAACAGACTTAAAAGTATATCTTAACTCTGAAGTAAATCCGCATGAAGACCTCAATATTTCTTTCGAAAAAAACAGATATAGCTTGTTTTATAAAATGTATGCGGATTTTCAAAAAACTTACTACAATAAAAACAGCACCGAACCCCTTCTATCTTGGGATCTTTTTAAATCACGTGCACCAATTTTCGTCATAGACTGCAGACATCAAAATGAGACTATGAAAACAGGACCTATTGACATTCGCTTGGAGATGAGAACATCCAAAAATATTCCTCCAAACACATCAGTTTTTGTCTAATGCTGCATGACAGAATTATTGAATATAATCCACTTGATCAAGTTGTTAACAGGATTGTTTGAAAGTTAAATTTAAGTAAAATTTTTAAAAAAAATGTTATTATTAGCTGTAATACCTATAGAATGTTTGAAAATTTACTATGTTTACTCAAGTAACAACAAAAAAAAAACAAATGTACTTTTCAGTTACCCATTTAGAACAAATAAAAAAATATTAATAATATCCAACTAACTTGCTTTGTTCTTACTAGATTAAGTGTCTTGTTTCACTCGCTCTCATATACCAAAACCCAAAAAAAAAACATTGTTCGGTATTCAATGTTTTGGCTAAGCATACGTACCAGAACCTAAAACCACACTCATTCAGTGGTTCAGTATGCAAGGCTTAAGCAACAAATATGGTATTTTAGTACAAAAACCTAGTTCAGGGGCAAAGTATGCAATGCTTTTACGACAAATATGCAACATTTAGTACGAAAAAAACCTATGTAACAACTGGGTCAAAGGAATGCATGCATTTGTATGGAAATCATACCATGCATGTATGCATGCATGCCAAGTTGACGCAGGAGTTACCTATTTATACTACTCTTATGCGTTTTACTTGTACATTTTCATCAGTTGGGGAGATTATAGCGTTTTCATCCATCCTAGAACGAGCGAGAATTAGATCATGACGAGCATCGGAAATAATTTTTTTATAATCTTTGGCAAAACCCAAAAGCTTATTCAATGGAATGCAGTAGTTAAAATGAAATGGATTCAAATAAATAACTGAATCAGGAGACCATGAAAGTAGGAATAGGTGCACTAGTGGAGCGACCGTTACAAAGTTGAGAATTTGAATATTTGAAATTTGAAAAAAGGTCAATGTAAGAGATGGGATCGTGTCTTGTATAAATAAATGAATAGGTGCAGTAGTGGAGCGAGCGTTACACAGTTGAGAATTTGAATATTTGAAATTTGAAAAAAGGTCAATGTAAGAGATGGAATCGTGTCTTGTATAAATAAATGATTTTATATGTAAGTCACAAAACCCAATGTACGATGTTGTTTATGGTTGTTTGTAACGATGCGACACACGGTGTCGTCTTTTGATAGGTATTGCATTGATGTACCTAAATAAGAATATTCTTATTGACGGATAAACCAACAGAGGATTCTGAATATAAAACTGCTATGTTAGATTTGTTTAAAAAAGGAAAATGGAAAGGGTCAAGATACAGGTAAAGGAATGTTTGATTGTTTGTAAAAAAGGGGCAAATTATGATGACGATTGAAAGTGGTTTCTAGTAAATTTTATTGTTGACGATGCGAGTCATAAAACCTAATTTTCGAACTAATTTATGACTGCAAAGGATCGACGTCGTACACCTTCGTTGCCTCCTATTTGATAGGTCTTGTATTGTATTGATGAACAAAATAATCAAATATTGATATCTAAGGATAAATCAACAGAGGATTCTGAATACTAAATTGGTAGTGGAATGCTATATTTGTTTGAGGGGGAAAGGCAGGTCAAATAAATGCGCTGAGTGTCAGGATTGGTAATTTTTCAATAGGAAGATATGGTGCGATGTTGTTTATGACTCTGCCCATTAGACCAACCGATCGTTAAACGGTTGAAAATTTGAAAATTTGAAAATATAAAAAAAGTCAATGAAAGAGATGGGAACGTGTCTTGTATAAATAAATGATTTAATTAGCAAGTCACAAAACCTAATGTACGATGTTGTTTATGGTTGTTTGTAAGGATTTGTATTGATGAACAAAATAATCAAATATTGATATCTACGGATAAATCAACAGAGGATTCTGAATATAAAACTGGTAAGGGAATGCTATATTTGTTTGAGGGGGAAAGGCAGGTCAAATAAGTGCACTGAGTGTCAGAAGTGGTAATTTTTCAATAGGAAGATATGGTACGATTTGTTGTTCATTCTACCGTGAGATTTGCCATGTACCCTTCAATACAAACAATAAACATTATGGATGTCTTGCTCTTTGTTCGCAATGTCAGAGATTTCCAATATGTAAGGAAACTCAGAATCAAATTTTATGCCCCAACTGCAATCGAAATTTTAAAGGAACAGAATGTTATGACAACAACAACATCAACAACAACAACAACAACAACAACAACAACAACAACAACAACAACAACAACAACAACAACAACAACAACAACAACAACAACAGCAGCAGCAGCAACAGCAACAACAACAACAACAAAAACAACAACAACAACAACAACATCAACAACAACAACAACAACAACAACAACAACAACAACAACAGCAACAACAACAACAATAGTAACAACAACAACAGCAGGATCAACACCATCAACTACAACAGCAACAACAACAATGTGTGTTTGTTCGTGTAAAAATAAAAGAATAAAGAAAGTTCTATCAATTAGATTTTTTAAATTTATTTTTTTCATTTTATTCCATACATTTTATAGGATTTCATTTTTATTTATCCAGGAGTTATGTTCTGTTGGAAATCCCAACCACTTAACAAAAACTTTATTGCCTCTTGTTTGTAGAACTTTTTCTACGAGAAATACATCTTCACTTTTTGATTTTATTAATTCTTCATCATAGAAACCGCCTTGTACGGGTTTTCCTTCAAAGTCTTCAAGAAGATATGTTATAGGGTTAGTTTCTTGGATTTTTCTTATTTTAAAGATCTCAGTTGTCCAGTTCGGGGTGTATCCCTTTTCAAATACATGTTTATATTTGCTGATTCTTACTTTATCACCGACCTTACATTTTTTTTTAGTTATTTCTCTTTTCTTGCTTTTGAAAAGTGGTAATATAGATTTTGAATTTTTCTTCGTTACATCTGCAGGATAACATTTAATGGTTTTGTGAAAAGAATGATTGTAATCATGTAGTAATTTCTTATAAATATTCATCCATTTATAGCTGCCATTGAAACTAAATTCTTTCCACATTTTTTCTTTTAAAGTTCGTTTGAATCTTTCAACAATAGAGGCCTTTAATGAACTAAAAGTAGAGTAATGGTTAATTTTATATTTTCTCATTAAGCTATTAAACGTTTTGTTGAAAAATTCCTTTCCATAGTCCGTTTGCAAATTTTTGGGGGTTCTAGAAGAATCCATAAATATTTGTTCCATTCCTTTTGCAATAGTGATTCCTTTTTTGTTTTTCATTGGGATGGCCCATGCGAATTTCGAAAAAGTATCGATGACTGTCATTAAATAATTAAACCCCGTGTTTTGAGAACTATAGGGAATCATTTCAACAAGATCAGCCTGCCATAAATCATCATAACCTTTAATGATAACATGACGTCGTTTGAAATTTCTACGTGCAGGCTTATGCAACTCTTCCACAACCTGTCGTTTACTCATATTTATAAGGAGTGAATTCATCAAACAAAAAAGAAGTCTTTTATATAGGTATATAGCATGTATTATTTTTTATTTACTTTATTCCAATTTTTATAAAATAACATTAGTTTCTTAATTCTAACTAATCGATTTTCTATCATGTAGCAAGCGCATGTATCCGGTCCGAGTTGACACTGGTTTGATGACCAACAACAATTGGAGTAATGGTGACCATGAATTGAGTCAACGTAAAATCCGTTTTCGAATCGTTTAAGAAAAGATAGAACTTATAAACTCTTCATGGTGTTCATTTAATATTTCTCCATGATTTTTTAAGAAATCACAAATATCTTTTATTATTTTGTCTGAGTCCATTTGAAGTTCCTTGTTGTTTAAGTTTCGAATGCTAACTAACAAATTTTATTTTATTTATGAAAATTGAAAGTCTCATCTTCATTTTCACTTATATGTATATATATATATAAGATACAGATATATAAAACTAATACAAATATAACAACATTTTTTACTTATTTTCATCTAATGGGCGTAAAGGGTTCATTAGGAAATATCGTCTTCATAATATGTTCAATATTGTTTCTTATTTTCTCCTCAATATACTTTTCTTCTTCTATGGAGCCTTTAAGTTTTTGAGAAATTGATTGCGATGCCATGTTTTCTTGTTCCATATTTTTTATCGTTTCCTTTATCGAAGAGTCTATGTGGGTTTTTAGCATTTGAATTTCCTTATTAAAAGTGGATAAAACTTCCATTAAAGAAGAATTTATGTGGTTTATAATGCTTGTTTCCTTAAAATTTATTAGATCATCAACATATCCTCTGCAGACAGCTTGGTGTGGAAATCTAGGTTTTTTTCCTATGTTGTTTAAATATCTATGCCCCATATCAAAATCACCCGATGGTAGGATTTTAAATCCGATTGCTTGAGGGCCTACATCATCTAAGCTTTTTTTTTGAAAAGGCTTGGAGCTCCTACCGAACTTGTCAACGTTCATCTTGTATATGCAAGTATTATGGTTTAGATTAATCTTAATATATGATATTTGATTCTTTTAGTTCTTCAATTATAGAATTGATTTCATTCTGATGGTTATTATTGCCAGCATTTTTTGATGCTGTTAAAAGTCTAAGTCTATTGACAAGTTCATTAGGATCATTCCAGAACACATATTCCATATTTTTGTTTGTGTATTTCATTTCAGTAGTATCAGAATAAGATCCTCCGGTTTTTTCACTTTCAGCTTTAAGTCCGACAACAAGTTTTTTAATTATTTGAGTATATTTTGTACCTCTGTTACCCTTCATTCGTGAAGAACTCTCATGATTTATTCTAATGGGTGATTTTTTTAAGGTTAGGATTTTCATGCATTAGTATTTGACAGATCACGCGGGATTTCAGACATGGTGTCAAAGAGAAAGATGCTCAGTATGCTTTGACATTTCATCATGAATAGACTTACTAACGAGAAACGCTTGCAAATCATTGAATTTTATTACCAAAATCAGTGTTCGGTTCGAAATGTGTTTCGCGCTTTTTTATCGACAAATTTTGTTCAGCGATGAGGCTCATTTCTGGTTGAATGGTTACGTAAATAAGCAAAATTGCCGCATTTGGAGTGAAGAGCAACCAGAAGCCGTTCAAGAACTGCCCATGCATCCCGAAAAATGCACTGTTTGGTGTGGTTTGTACGCTGGTGGAATCATTGGACCGTATTTTTTCAAAGATGCTGTTGGACGCAACGTTACGGTGAATGGCGATCGCTATCGTTCAATGCTAACAAACTTTTGCCAAAATGGAAGAACTGAACTTGGTTGACATGTGGTTTCAACAAGATGGCGCTACATGCCACACAGCTCGCGATTCTATGGCCATTTTGAGGGAAAACTTCGGAGAACAATTCATCTCAAGGAATGGACCGGTAAGTTGGCCACCAAGATCATGCGATTTGACGCCTTTAGACTATTTTTTGTGGGGCTACGTCAGGTCTAAAGTCTACACAAATAAGCCAGCAACTATTCCAGCTTTGGAAGACAACATTTCCGAAGAAATTCGGGCTATTCCGGCCGAAATGCTCGAAAAAGTTACCCAAAATTGGACTTTCCGAATGGACCACCTAAGACGCAGCCGCGGTCAACATTTAAATGAAATTATCTTCAAAAAGTAAGTGTCATGGACCAATCTAACGTTTCAAATAAAGAATCGATGAGATTTTGCAAATTTTATGCGTTTTTTTTTTAAAAAAAGTTCTCAAGCTCTTAAAAAATCACCCGATATGTGCGTTGGTTTTTTGTAAAATTTTTCCATATTCTTCTAAGTCATTAGCATCATATTTGTGCTTACGTGGATTTTTCTTTAACATCAACTCAATGAGACCAGGAGTTCGACTAAAAGTTTCACCACCAATTATAATATCATTTTCATTCATTTCAAAGTTGCAACTGCCTATTTTAACAGTTTGTGTGTTCACATCAAAATATGGGCCATAATTTGTATCACGATTCGATTCTGATAATATTTTTTGGGTGAAAGAAGATGTTTTGTCAGGCTCGCTCATACTTTTTGTTAAGAAAGGCATCCTGTTAGAACCTGTATTATTTTTTGGGGTGCTGAAAATAAGAGAATCGTCTATGCTTTTCAATTCCTGTGTTAGTGGATTTGTTTGTTCATGATCTGTTTCGTTCTTTTCATCAAACGATTTGAATAGAAGTTTACGATTTTTAAGTTTCTCTTGCTGAAAGTTGTCTTTCCTTTCATTCTCAATCAATTTTTTCAACGGCTCAACAATAGGTTTGAATGTGTTTTCCAATTGAGTTTCTCTCATATTTTTACCAGTTTTAAGTTGTAAATATTTATTTTTAAGCACATTTTTAGTTTTCACTAGATCTTTTAACATGTTTTCATCCATTTTTATGATTTATGAAAAAATTATTTGCCTTTAACAAGCAAACTGTCTCAAACAGTGGTGTTGTCAGAATGTTTGGATTTTAAATGATAATAGTGTATTTATAGCAATGCAATTTTATTGAAACTATTTTTGTAGCGACCTTTTATAATACTGCTTTCCTTGTCTATAACCAGGAATCCAAAATTATCACCCCAGCAGTGAGAACACAACTCCTTAAATTGATTAAATGTCATGTCTGAATTAATATGATCTTTGTAAACATGCTTTAAATTCAACTCATCTTGTTTGAAAAGAATGATAAAGTTAGCATTGTCTCTGATCAAATGTTTTGGTATATGAGTATATGACTGACATAAGTAAAAGCTGTCAACCCCGTTATGCCGTCCCATACAAAAATAGTCTCTTATGTTGTTTTGTTTCTGACATGCAACATCATCGAATATGGAAACTGAATTTCCTTTAGCTTCTGATGGTGTCATTATTTCACAATTGTTTGAAAATTCATTGTATTCCATTCCTTTGATAGATGTTATTAGCGTTTTTAGATATTGATATTTTGGCTGATGTAAAGATTTAGAATAAATATAAATATTTTCAAACTTCAATCCATTAGGGTCAAGAAGAATGCTAAGCATTACATTTGTTTTCCCACAGTTTGAAGGTCCTACGATAATTCCACGAATACTGTTTGGAAACAAGGATCCATGCTTCTTTTTAGTTTTTAAATTGCAATCAAAATTTTTTACTTTTATAATTTCTAACTGCTTAACGAACCGCATAATGATGACTAACAACTTTTGAAATAAGACATCTAGTTTTTATATACAGGGTGGGCCGTTAATAAGTGCACTTTTTGTCTCGCTCTAACTCCCGAACGAAATAACCGAGACGCGCGGGGATGGTATCTCCTTGCAGCTCGAGATCTAAATTTTTAGTCGCAATGAGTCCGTTCACGGGAGAGCAGCGCGCTTTCTGCGTTCGCGCCTTTTATGAAAACAATCGCTCATACGTGACTGTTCCTCGGCTTTTTCGGGTAAAGTTTGGATTACGCAACATCACCGAGTGTCCAAGTACGAATGTAATCAAAAAATGGAGCGTAACATTCGAGGCAACGGGATCAACGCAAAAACTTCGACCTACAGGACGCCCACGTTCCAGGCGGACTGCAGAAACAATTGAACGCGTACAAGCTTCTGTGCGCGAGGATCCAAGAAGCTCTACACGGAAACGCGCTGCGGCCCTGGGAGTACCCAGAACGACTTTACGTCGCATTTTACGGGATGATTTGAAGTTATACCCTTACAAAATTGAGATTGTCCAAGATTTGAAAGAATCCGATTTTGTTTCACGGTTCAATTTCGCAACAGAAATGTTACGGAGATTCCCTCACTTCAATAACATTATCTTCTCAGACGAAGCTCATTTTCATGTCAACGGATTTGTTAATCGACAAAATTGTCGATACTGGGGAACAGAAAATCCACGCTTAAAACATGGACGACCGTTACACTCTGCGAAAGTGACCGTTTGGGCCGGAATAGCCAAGTGGGGGATCATAGGGCCGTATTTTTATGAAGATCGATACGGGCGTAATGTTACTGTTAATTCAGAGCGTTATGTTTCGATGCTTAGAGATTTTTTAGCTCCAAAACTGCAAGAATCGAGTGGTTACACTATTGACACCTGGTTCCAGCAAGATGGCGCTACCTGCCATACAAGTAACGACTCTCTGGAGGTCGTTAGAGAAATGTTTCCTCGAAGGTTGATATCGAGGAGGGGTGATATTGCTTGGCCACCCAGGAGCCCTGACTTAACGCCACCGGATTTCTTTTTATGGGGCTACCTCAAGAGTAAGGTGTACTCTAATAATCCTTCAACGACGGCTGAATTAAAAGCGAACATTGAAGAAGAAATCCGCTTAATCACTCCGCAACTTTTGACAAAAGTGTTCCAAAATCTCAGAGTCAGATTGGAAGAGTGCTGTAGGCGAAATGGACAATATTTGGATGATTTAATTTTTAAAAAATAAAAATTCATTTCGTTTTGTATAATTTAAAATAAATATTTCATGAAAAAGCGCTACAGTTGTATTAATATAATTTTTTTTTAAGTGCACTTATTTACGGCCCACCCTGTATTTCTAATCATATATGTTTTAGCCCTCGACTAAGAAGGTATATTAATTATAATATGATTGAGCACAACACTAAAAAGCAGGAACATAAAAAAAGAAAATCATTTAAAGGAGATGGGCTTTTAAATAAAGCTATTGACAAACTACCATTCGAACTACATATTCCTTCTTATAATTATTGTGGTCCAGGAACGAAATTGGAAGAACGATTACGTAGAGGAGATAAGGGAATTAATCAATTGGATGAGGCTTGTCGACTACATGATATTGCATATTCTAAAAGTAGTTCTCTCTCAGATCGACACGTTGCCGACAAAGCTCTAACAGAACAGGCTTGGAAAAGATTCAAAGCAAGCGACTCTTCTGTCTCTGAAAAGTTAAGTGGACTTTTAGTCACCAACATGATGAAAGCAAAGACAAAATTTGGTATGGGGAATAAAAAGGCAAGATCTGTCAATAGAAAAACTATCAAAACTAAACCCAAAAAGACTTGCAAAAGAAGTATTTTTAAAAAGGTTATAAGTGAGGCAAGAAATGCTATTAAAAACAATGTCAATTGTTGCGGTACAACCTCTATAGCAAATATTGCTGTTAAGGCCGCAAATCGCACAGCGATTGTCAGACCCATTCTTACCTATGGCTCTATTGTATGGTGGAAGGCGGTGGAAAAATCAAGCTATCTCAAGAACCTAAATAAGGTACAGAGACTAGCTTGTATAGGAATAACAGGGGCTCAAAGATCCACACCACAAGCTGGATTGGAAATGATCTTGGACCTCCCGGCTCTGGATGAGTTCATAAGGTGCACGGCAGCCAAAACTGCAATTCGTTTAAGAGAATTGTGTTTTTGGAGGCAGAGCACTTATGGCCACGGGTCAATCTTACAAAGTTATGACACGATTCCAGGACTGAGGGAGACCACCGATTATATCCCCCCTTTACTAGATTTCGACAGGAAGTTTTCTATTTTCATACCAGACAGACAGGGTTGGGATCCTAATTCACTTATAAGTAAACAGGGTATCCCTTTCTACACTGACGGTTCAAAAATGGAATCAGGAACAGGTGCTGGAGTGTTTTGCCAATCTCTAAACATCAGAGCGTCATATACACTCCCGGCTGACTGTAGTGTCTTTCAGGCCGAGATCTTTGCCATTGGAAAAGCAGCTGAACTGGCACATCAAGAAAATCTAAGCTCTTCGGAGATTACTTTTTTCGTGGACAGCCAGGCTGCTATCAAAGCCTTAGCCAGTGAGACCATAAGATCAAAAGCAGTTTTAAACTGTAAGAAAGAATTAAACAAAATCTGCCACACTAACCAGGTAAAGCTCTGCTGGGTTCCCGGACATAGCAATATAGAAGGGAATGATATAGTAGATGAACTAGCCAGGAAAGGGTCAGAAGCAGACACCAGTAGTAGCGACCATTCAGTCAGGGGACCACTCGTCCCGATTGGGGTACTCAAGAGGAAGATAGACCTTAAACTAAAAGAGAAAATCAATATCTCCTGGAAATCCAGGGACGATTGTGTAATCTCTAGAAGTTTATGGCCTAACACAAATGAAAAGGAAACTCGGTATATTCTATCGCTGAGTAAAAAGAACATTAAAATCCTGATAGGTGTACTAATAGGTCATTGCGCCATTGGCACAATGGCTAACAGAATAGGGGCATTTGCACCCGATTTTTGTAAGAGCTGTCAGGATGAGGAAGAAATGGAAACCATTAAACACCTGCTCTGCGACTGTCCGAACCTCCAAACCAGCCGACTCCGTCATTTCGGAAACAGGTTTGTTGGAGAACTGGATGATCTAGCACAGGTCTCAATGGCAAGCATGAGGAAATTTATAGATAGCACAGGCTGGTTCGTCAACGAGCCAGTCTACGCTAATCGACAGAATTGAGGAACATCGTTGCTAAAATTTTTACTTTTACAGGGGATCACAATGGACCAGTAGGCCCCCGTGTACGCAACAGCTTCATGCTGTGCACACCCCTTGCAACCTAACCTAACCTAACCTAAGGCCGCAAAAAATGTCTTAAAAAATAAGAAAAAACAGGACATTACCACACCGAGAATAATCCCACTTCCAAAGAGTGGTGGTTTTCTCCCACTTCTAGCTCCTATTCTCGCTGGTCTATCAGCTGTGGGTTCTTTGACAGGTGGAACAGCTGGCGTAGTAAAAGCCATCAATGATGTACGAGCTGCTAAAAGGCAATTTGAAGAAAACAAACATCATAATCAGGCTATGGAATCGGTTGCTATTCAAGGAAATGGATTATTCTTACGTCCATATAAAAATGGTCTTGGCCTTTTTCTTAAAACTCCAAATGCAAAAAACTAATTACCCTGCTACCTAACCACCCCTTAAGCAATTTGGAAATTGATCACTTTGGAAAGAAGAACTTAAAGAATTTTAGAGGAGTTTTCATGCGAGATTCATTACCAAGGACATCATTCGATAAAGAATGTGGTGTTTTAAATTTGGATGATGAAGCTGGGATGGGTACTCATTGGGTAGCATATATTATAAACAAAAACAAAAATGTTATTAAGTATTTTGATAGTTTTGGAAATTTGAGACCACCAACTGAAGTTATAAGCTACCTTGGTAGTAAAATAAATTATAATTATATCCGAGAACAAGACTTCGATACATTTATATGTGGCCACTTATGTTTAAGATTTTTACTGGAACAATGTAATATTATTTTTTAAAAACTTAATAAGAATTGAATAAAATGACGTAGAAAAATCAAAACTGTATCATTTGTCTTTTAATCGAGATGTCGTTAACACTTACTTTGAGTGGAAATGAATCAACTCTGAATGCCGAGTATTTCCCACCAATTGTACTGAAGTCTAATTAATATGTATGTGGGCTTATAGATTTTCAAACATATAACTCTATACCAAATGTAGATGAGTTTAATAACTTGTTACATGTGGGTGATAACGTTATAACGTTTCCTATTGGTTCCTATGAGATAGAAGATATTAATAATTTAATACAAACAAAAATTATTGAAATTAATAAAAACAAGAAAAGTGGTTCAAAAAAGAGTGAAATTAAAATCAAGGCAAATAACAATACTTTAAAATGTGAAGTAATTAGCTCAGAAGACATTGACTTCTCTAAACCAAATTCTATTGGAGCTATTTTGGGGTTTAGCAAAAAAATTCTTGAGGCAAATTTATATCATGAATCAGATCTTTATGTTGATATTAACAGAGTAAATGCTGTCCGCATTGAATGTAATATCATAGAAGGAACGTATATTAATAACCAAACAGCACACATCTTACATGAATTTGCTGTTAAAGTAAGTCCAGGCTATAAAATCATTGAAGCTCCGAGGAATGTTATTTATTTACCTGTGAACGTCAAGCGGATAACATCACTGTGTTTAAAGTTTGTTGATCAAGACGGAAAAGATATCAATTTCAGAGGAGAAAAAATAACTGCCCGATTACATTTAAAGCCGGAAACATGATTGTATATGAACATATAATAAATTCAATTTCTTATAAAAACAACACACAAAATAATTTGATACTTAATCCATCTTCAAACTCAACTGCGGTAACATCTCTTCTTACTAAAGATAATCGGGACTTTGTATTATCATTAGGATACACATTAAAACATTAAAAAAAAAAAAAAAAAAAAAAAAAAGAGAAATATGCTAAACATTTTTCAAGAACCGGAGATTAATGAAAGTATTTCTAAATACGAATATCATACTTATTCACCGTATCAAAACAATTTTGATCGCAATGACATCATTCAGATTTTTTTACAACATCAAAATCTTAATGTTCTTCCTTCAGAAAGTTTTTTGTATGTTGAAGGAACAATTTCAAAAGCAGATGGAAAAGAGATACTCACTACAAAACTTGTTAATAATGCAATGGCTTTTCTCTTTGATGAAATACGATATGAACTGAATGGCAAAGAAATTGACTGTAATCGAAATGTTGGAATAACATCAACGATTAAAAATTATTTATCTTTATCCAAAAATGAAAGTGATATGCTACTGAATGCATCTTGGTCCCCCGACGCAGCTATTAATTTGAAACCACTACATTTTAATTATTGTATTCCACTGAACAGACTTTTTGGGGTTCGCCGAAGATTATAAAAAAATTATCCCAAATGCCCGACATGATCTAATTATTACACGGGCTAGAATTGATGAAAATGCACTTATATCCCCAACAGATGAAAATGTTCAAATAAAACTTCACAAGGTTCAATGGAAAATACCGCATGTGACTTTATCAGATGCTATGAAATTAACTCTATACAAATCTATAAACAAAAATAGTTTTATGAAAATTGCTTTTCGAAACTGGGATCTTTATGAATACCCCACGCTATCAACTTCTACCCATCATATCTGGAACGTGAAGACAACAACACAAATAGAGAAACCTCGTTACATTATCCTTGCTCTACAAACTGAAAAAAATAAAAAATTATCTGCTGACCCTACATTTTTTGCTCATTGTGATCTAACAGACTTAAAAGTTTATCTAAACTCCGATGTCTACCCGCATGAAGACCTAAATATATCTTTTGAAAGAAACAGATATAGTTTGTTGTACAGAATGTATACCGATTTTCAGAAAACATACTATAATAAATCTAACACCGAACCATTACTTTCCTGGGAGCTATTTAAATCGCGTTCCCCAATTTTTGTTATAGACTGCAGAAATCAAAACGAAACCTTAAAAACAGGACCTGTCGACATACGCTTGGAGATGAGAACATCGAAAAATATACCAGCAAACACATCAGCTTACTGTCTTATGCTCCATGATCGTATCATTGAATATAATCCACTTGATCAAGTAGTCAATAGAATTGTTTGAATTCAGAAATGAAAAATGTAAAAATGTTTAAATAAAATAAATAAATTTAAACAGTATTTTGTTTGTTTTTCTTTATACGTTAATTCAGGTTCTCATTGGGGCTGCTTCCGTTGCGCTAGTTGTTTTGATATTTTTTTTGTTATTGATCTATCGAGCTTCGAAAATTTTTATGAAATAAAAACAACATACATTTTTTTTGATTAGTTAATTTTTTCAGCACAAGTTTTTAATACATTTTTACATTTTATTATAATTTTTACAATGTTTGACATAATTAGTTTGTTTGTTTTTCTATATATTTTTAAGCAGGCTTGTATCGTTGTCTTTTAAATCCATATGGTAGCGAACTATGGTCTTCAAGAAAATGACGTTTTTCAGATTTAACGCTGTAGGTTTTTATTTCTGGAATGGTTATCACCTGATGGTCTTTCGTTCGTCGAATGTTTTCTGATTTTATTAAAATTTTTTCACTGCCTGAAGAAGATGAATTTAGTACAGATTCTTTAATTGAGTCAAAATTAATTTGTTGAGATGCTGCATAATTAAGAAAAATCCCTTTCACTTTGCAGACAACGTATTCCATATTGTCTCTTGCACTAAACACTTTATACGAATAATTCTTAGGTCCTCCACTAACGAATTCTGTGATATAGCTTCCAACTCCATAAGTTTCCAATTCGTCTGTCATATCACCGATGAATTGTCCAGTAGGAGGTTCGAATTCTCCTTCACGACTTATGTAAATAACCGAATCAGTATCGTAATACAAAACTCTTTCTCCTAAGCTCTCCAGGTAGTTATAAAGTTTAAGCCGAGCTAAAGTTGTTGTGTAAGCAGCAACACAGACATTTACTGTGGATAAAGAGTCGATAGCTTCTTCTTTCATCTCGAAGTTAACGACGACGTTTTCTTCATTTACAGGAAGAATGTGAAGCACTTCAATAGATGGATGCGTTAGCAAATGAAAGAAAGTTGAAGGGTTGTTCACAACGATAGTTTGAAGTTGATTTTCGCGTTGTCCAAACTTTCCCCAAAACGAATTTAGTATCAGTTTTGCAAGTGATCTCTTTCCTGGATTATTACATATCTCTGAAAATTCCAGCTGAATATTTTCTTTTTGAAGAAAATCAGAAACATATTTTTCCTTTTTTTGCTGAGACGAACACTCACTTGGCCAGCCAGATGCTTCTTGTTTTATTTTTAGAAACTTAATCATCATAGATGTGAACAGCCCATCATCTAAATTTTTATCCGGGTTATACTGGACTACATTATATTCCCATATTTCAAATATATTGAGTATGATGTATCCTTTTTCCACTGCTTTATTAACCTCGTCAATTACCCAAGTCCCTACCAATGCTCTTTGCTCATCAGTATGAGCACACAATTGTTCATTGTTTTTTTCATCACTGCAACTTCTACACAATGAAAACATGAGCTTGTCATTTTGTTTCATTGGTAATACCGGATGCAACAGGTTTTCTGGAGGTAAAATTTTACATTTTACGAGCCCATTCATTCCTTCCAAATTCGACGTAGTTGAGCAGGCTGCATCACCAGTGATGTGGATCTTAGGATGTCCAGTGG
This sequence comes from Eupeodes latifasciatus, assembly GCA_920104205.1. Classification (NCBI taxonomy): domain Eukaryota; kingdom Metazoa; phylum Arthropoda; class Insecta; order Diptera; family Syrphidae; genus Eupeodes; species Eupeodes latifasciatus. Next base: position 238,534,130 of record OV049924.1, read on the forward strand.
GGAATTTTCCATTCTTACACACCCACGGGTAAAGAGAGCATATATCAATGTACTTTATCTTTTCCCCTTTTTTGCATTTATAGAAATCGACGACATTTCCGGTTCGACCGCCATAAAAAGCATCGCAAAGATTTAGAGGGGAACTTTGAATAAGTTGGTGGGAGTTTAAGAAATCTCTGTCTTCTTTTTTAAACGACTTGAGATTCTTCCAAAACACACAAGACCACATTTCAATTACCTCGTAACCGAAATCCCTCAGTCTTTCTGTCCTCGCTTTTGTTGTCTCATACCTTCGGTTCAACGTGTCATTCTCGTTTTCGTGCAGAGGATCATCCCGTCTATGCTTCAAGCAGAGAGGGTGGCCATGGTAATAGCATCCGTGGTACTCAAAAATTTGGTTGGTTTCTTGACAAAAACCATCAACTTTTACACCGTGTATAACTACCTCTTTGCCTCTATACGAATGTTGGATAGTTATGTTCCTTTGCTGTTCTTCCCAAATCATCCACTTGATAGCTTCTGTTGACTGGTTGTCAATGCATCTGTATCCTTTTTTAGGTATTAACCCGATGGTGTTTGGCTTAAGAAAGTTACGTCTATATAAAAGATTGCAAGCTTAAGCAATCGTTACCGATTCTAAAAATGGTTCAACGTTACATTGGGTAAGAAATAATTTTCTAAATTGCAAGCAAGCCCCCGTCAAAATTTTGACATCACTCTTGCAGTATTCTATAAGTTCTTGCTTCATTTCAAAAGTATCATTTTGATGTTCTGAATGCCATTTTAAGAAAGTATTACGCTCTTCCGACCTCATAGAATTAGCATTGTAATATTCTATTGCTGGCAATGTTCCTTTGTATTCTTCATTTTCAATAGTGTTGAAGAGGTATGGAAAGTAACCTTTCTTTAAAACAGGTGGCAAGTCGAATGCCTTTCGGAGCTTTGATAAGGCCATAGGAAAGTAGTGTATTGAGTCGATAAATTTTACATTTCCTATTAACATCAATATTATCTTTGTTCCTCGCATAATCAATTCAGGGCTTAGTACTGTTTTCTCTAAGACATGGTTTAAAATGAACTGATGGTCATAGGCTTGACCATTGTGGGCAATCACAACCACATTTTTAAATTTTTTTCGAATTTCAAGTATATATTGAACAAATTTAGGTACAACGTCTTCTCCTTGTAGAACGTTCAATGACAATTTACAATATTTACAGAAATGCAAATCAGGATGCTCCACGCAATGACTACATTTGTTTTGAAAGACGCATAAATTTGGTTCATGTTTTGTTATAAAAGCTTTGTTTGTTGTTGTTGCTTCATCTCCGTCATTCCAAATTTTTTCTCCAATTACTTTTTCTTGGCGACTTTCTAGATCATAAAATACATACAAGACATTTTTCAAATCAGGTTTTCTCGTATTAGGTATAATAAAACACTTATGGTCTTCAGGAACATGTACTTTACAGCTCTCCACAAATATGTTGTCGACTTCCTCCATAGGATTTTAAACAACCAAGACATCTTTTTATTTGCTCACAGATAGACTGTTTTCCTGACGAGCCGCTCGTTTTGTGGTTGTCATAGCATCCTGTTCCTTTAAAATTTCGATTACAGTCGGGGCATAAAATTTGTTTCTGAGTTTCCTTACATATTGGAGAACTCTGACATTGCGAACAAAATGCAAGACATCCATAATGTTTACTCTTTGTATTGTAAGGTACATGGCAAATTTCACAGTAGAAAGAACAGCAAAATGCGGCAGTTAAAGATTTAATGACATTAAAATGATTATTATAATATAATAAATATATTTTTTTATCGTTTCTGTCATTTGAAACTCCTTCGTAAATTAATTTACGGCCTTTTGTTCTGTGCTCGTAAACAGTTATTTTATAGTTTCTTAAATGAGTTTGAAATAATTTCAACTCATCAATTCCACAACTTCCTGGTGGTATTTGGATTCCAGTATCGTTCAGAAGTTTCAGCGCTCTCTCAGTTTGGATATTGCCTATATCTTTTCGTATACTATCAAAATTGTATTCCTTGTCCGTGTATGCCTTTGCTACCACCAGAGCTCGAGGCAAGCATAATTTATCTGTGTTTTTTACAGAAATAATTCCTCTGCGATTGGCACATTCTTCGTTAAACGAATTGAACATGGAGGTAGGTTTTCTTCCTTCTCCAGCTGGCATTTCAACTGATGTTATGGATAAAGTAAAATCATCAGTGCTTGAGCCATCAGAATTACTCTGGAATATTTTGGAAATCATCTCCCAAACATCATCCATGCTGAGCTCTGAACAGGTTTTGTAATTAATCCATCCACTACCTCGCTCATGAGAAAAACTTTTTCCCGAAAATGTTATCCCCACCTTGTCGGATTCCTTTAGACCTTCCACGGCAAATAGTACCCTATCTTCAATGGCCTTTCTTATCCATGAAGTTGGTTCTTCATGCCTTGGAATAGGGTTGATTTTAAAATCTATTTTCCGGCCATTTAAGTTGAACCGTTTAATTTTTGTGTTAATATCTGCCAAAACTTGAATTCGCTGAAATTAAAAATAACAACACAGGAAAAAATTATTTTTTTTTTAAATTTTTATTTTATTTAAAATAGTGTTTTTGTGAATTAATTAATTCATTTTGTGTATTTAGGAAGAGTGTAGGCAAAATATGTTCTACCTCTTCAATTAAAATTTCATTTTTTTGCTTCCTCCCTCTTCGGAGCTTCTGTTGGTGTTGTTGCTGTTCTTGTTGATGTTGCTGTTGTTCATGTTGCTGCTGTTCATGTTGCTGCTGTTGATGTTGTCCTTGTATTCCTTGTAGATGTTGTTGTTCCTGCTGTTTGTGTTGCTCCTGCTGTTGGTGTTGCTGTTGTTGTTGATGCAACTGATGTTGATAAGTTTGTTGCACCTGTGCTGGTTGCTCCTTCTCGTGGAAATCGATCACAAATGAGCGATCGAAAGGCTCCACGACTTCCAGACAGAGCGTGTGTAGCTCCTTGATGTCCTCCTCTTCCATTTGGGCATTACACCTTTTTGGTAGGAATACCTAAAAATAAAAGTTTATTATAATTTTTTAAAGAAAATAGTAAGAACAATTTAAGCATACCACATATTCGTCTAACTCGACCAAAATTTGTTGGCCAAACTTGGTTGCTATCCTTTTGGCAGAAGTAATGGGAAACTTCCTCTTCTGAACCAATTTAGATAGAGAGAGAAGTGGTTTCCTGGTTGAACTTGTCGGCTCCTCCTTGCGTACACTCACTGCAGATTTAATTTTTTTTTAAAAAGTTTGACATATTGAATGTGCGTTTTCACTGAAGAACTAAAACTGAATCAAAAACTCAGGCAACTATTGCTTTTATAGTATGGACTGACGAATATTTTGGTCATTTCCCCTAATATGAAACTTAAAAAAATCGAAGAATTACCACTCCTGGCACTCAGTGCATTTATTTGACCTGACTTTTCCCCTCAAACAAATATAGCATTCCACTACCAATTTAGTATTCAGAATCCTCTGTTGATTTATCCGTAGATATCAATATTTGATTATTTTGTTCATCAATACAATACCTATCAAATAGGAGGCAACGAAAGTGTACGACGTCGATCCTTTGCAGTCATAAATTAGTTCGAAAATTAGGTTTTATGACTCGCATCGTCAACAATAAAATTTACTAGAAACCACTTTCAATCGTCATCATAATTTGCTTCTTTTTTTACAAACAATCAAACATACCTTTACCTGTAACTTGACCCTTTCCGCTTTCCTTTTTTAAAACAATCTAATATTCTTTAACAGTTTTATATTCAGAATCATCTGCTTATTTATTCATCAACCGTGTGTCGCATAGATCCTTTACAAACAACCATAAACAACATCTTACATTAGGTTTTGTGACTTGCTAATAAAATCATATATTTATACAAGACACGTTCCCATCTCTTTCATTGGCTTTTTTTAAATTTTCAAAATTTTCAAATTTTCAACCGTTTAACGATCGGTTGGTCTAATAGGCAGAGTCATAAACAACATCGCACCATATCTTCCTATTGAAAAATTAACACTCCTGACACTCAGTAAATTTATTTGACCTGCCTTTCCCCCTCAAACAAATATAGCATTCCACTACCAATTTAGTATTCAGAATCCTCTGTTGATTTATCCGTAGATATCAATATTTGATTATTTTGTTCATCAATACAATACAATACCTATCAAATAGGAGGCGACGTCGATCCTTTGCAGTCATAAATTATTTCGTTAATTAGGTCTCGTGACTCACATCGTCAACAATAAAATTTACTAGAAACCACTTTCAATCGTCATCATAATTTGCCCCTTTTTTACAAACAATCAAACATTCCTTTACCTGTATCTTGACCCTTTCCATTTTCCTTTTTTAAACAAATCTAACATAGCAGTTTTATATTCAGAATCCTCTGTTGGTTTATCCGTCAATAAGAATATTCTTATTTAGGTACATCAATGCAATACCTATCAAAAGACGACACCGTGTGTCGCATCGTTACAAACAACCATAAACAACATCGTATACATTGGGTTTTGTGACTTACATATAAAATCATTTATTTATACAAGACACGATTCCATCTCTTACATTGACCTTTTTTCAAATTTCAAATATTCAAATTCTCAACTGTGTAACGCTCGCTCCACTACTGCACCTATTCATTTATTTATACAAGACACGATCCCATCTCTTACATTGACCTTTTTTCAAATTTCAAATATTCAAATTCTCAACTTTGTAACGGTCGCTCCACTAGTGCACCTATTCCTACTTTCATGGTCTCCTGATTCAGTTATTTATTTGAATCCATTTCATTTTAACTACTGCATTCCATTGAATAAGCTTTTGGGTTTTGCCGAAGATTATAAAAAAATTATTTCCGATGCTCGTCATGATCTAATTCTCGCTCGTTCTAGGATGGATGAAAACGCTATAATCTCCCCAACTGATGAAAATGTACAAGTAAAACGCATAAGAGTAGTATAAATAGGTAACTCCTGCGTCAACTTGGCATGCATGCATACATGCATGGTATGATTTCCATACAAATGCATGCATTCCTTTGACCCAGTTGTTACATAGGTTTTTTTCGTACTAAATGTTGCATATTTGTCGTAAAAGCATTGCATACTTTGCCCCTGAACTAGGTTTTTGTACTAAAATAGCATATTTGTTGCTTAAGCCTTGCATACTTTAGCACTGAACCACTGAATGAGTGTGGTTTTAGGTTCTGGTACGTATGCTTAGCCAAAACATTGAATACCGAACAATGTTTTTTTTTTTGGGTTTTGGTATATGAGAGCGAGTGAAACAAGACACTTAATCTAGTAAGAACAAAGCAAGTTAGTTGGATATTATTAATATTTTTTTATTTGTTCTAAATGGGTAACTGAAAAGTACATTTGTTTTTTTTTGTTGTTACTTGAGTAAACATAGTAAATTTTCAAACATTCTATAGGTATTACAGCTAATAATAACATTTTTTTTAAAAATTTTACTTAAATTTAACTTTCAAACAATCCTGTTAACAACTTGATCAAGTGGATTATATTCAATAATTCTGTCATGCAGCATTAGACAAAAAGCTGATGTGTTTGGAGGAATATTTTTGGATGTTCTCATCTCCAAGCGAATGTCAATAGGTCCTGTTTTCATAGTCTCATTTTGATGTCTGCAGTCTATGACGAAAATTGGTGCACGTGATTTAAAAAGATCCCAAGATAGAAGGGGTTCGGTGCTGTTTTTATTGTAGTAAGTTTTTTGAAAATCCGCATACATTTTATAAAACAAGCTATATCTGTTTTTTTCGAAAGAAATATTGAGGTCTTCATGCGGATTTACTTCAGAGTTAAGATATACTTTTAAGTCTGTTAGATCACAGTGATTGAAAGTTGAAGGATCTGCAGAAATTTTTTTATTTTTCTCAGTTTGTAGAGCAAAAACAATGTATCGTGGTTTTTCTATTTACGTTGTTGTCTTGACGTTCCAGATGTGATGATCAGAGTTTGATAGCATGGGATATTCATAGAGATCCCAGTTTCGGAAAGCAATTTTCATAAAATTATTTTTGTTTATAGATTTGTATAGGTTCAATTTCATGCAATCCGATAAAGTCACGTGTGGTACTTTCCACTGAACCTTATGTAGCTTTACTTCAACATTTTCTACGTTTGAGGAGATCAGAGAGGTTTCATCCATCCTAGCACGAGTGAGAATAAGATCATGCCGTGCGTTGGGAATAATTTTCTTATAATCTTCAGCGAAACCCAAAAGTTTATTCAATGGAATACAGTAGTTAAAATGAAATGGTTTCAAATTAATAGGCGAATCAGGAGACCATGATGCATTTAAAAGCATATCACTCTCATTTTTAGTCAAAGACAAATAGTTTTTAATTGTTGTAGTAATCCCCACATTTCGATTGTAGTCAATTTCCTTTCCATTTAGTTCATAACGTATTTCATCAAAAAGAAAAGCCATTGCATTGTTTACAAGTGTTGTGCTAACAATTTCTTTTCCATCCGACTTTGATAGTGTTTCTTCAACATATAAAAAACTTTCCGAAGGAAGAACATTAAGATTTTGGTGCTGTATACAAATCTGAATGATATCATTTTTCTCAAAATTGTTTTGATATGATGAATAAGTATGATATTCATATTTCGAAATACTTTCACTGATATCGGGGTCTTGGAAAATGTTCAACATATTTTTTTTTGTTTTTTTTTTGTTTTTTAAAGTGCGTTGTACTTTCAAGGTTTTAAAACGTATCCCAATGATAGTACAAATGTCCGATTATGTTTTGTGAGCTTATGTGTTACCACAGCTGTGGTCGAAGCTTGTTTGAGTAATGTTTTATTATCTTCAGTGTTTTTATAAGGAATTCTGCTGGTTATATTTTCATATACAATCATGGTTCTGGATGCAAATGTAATTGAACCGTTATTTTCTCGCCTCTAAAATTTATGGCTTTTCCGTGTTGATCGATGAATTTTAAACACAACGATGTTATCCGTTTGACGTTCACAGGTAAATAAATAACATTTCTGGGAACTTCTATGATTTTATACCCTGGGCTTACCTTAACAGCAAATTCATGTAAAATGTGAGCAGTTTGATTATTAATATATGTCCCATCTATTATATTACATTCAATTCGTATAGCATTAACTCTGTTTATGTCAACGTAAAGATCTGATTCATGAAGAACATTTGATTGCAGACGTTTTTTACTAAACCCTAAGAGAGTTCCAATAGAGTTTTGTTTAGTGAAATCGATGTCTTCTGAACTGAAAATTTCACATTTCAGTCTTGAACTTTTATTTTTCTTATTAAATTCATTTATTTTTTTTTTGTATTAAATTATTTATATCTTCTATCTCATATGAACCAATAGGAAATGAAATAACACTATCGCCTATATGCAGCAAATTATTTGTATCGTCTATATTTGGTATAGAGTTATATGTTTGGAAATCTATAAGCCCGCAAACATAATTAGATTTCAGTACGATTGGGGGAAAATACTCTGCATTGAGACTTGTTTCATTTCCACTTAGTGTTAATGTTAACGACATCCTGATTGAAAGACGAATGACACAGTTTTAGTTTATTCAATTGATTTTATTCATTTTCATATTACAGTTGAAAATATTATAACATTGTTCTAATAAAAACCTTAAGCATAAATGACCACATATAAATGTATCAACATTTTGTTCTTGAATATAATTATAATTTATTTGATTACCAAGACAACTTATTACTTCAGTTGGTGGTCTTAAATTTCCAAAACTATCGAAATATTTTATAATATTTTTTTTCTTATCTATACTATTATATAAAAGCAAAACCATTTTAAAGTTCGTAACGCATGATCTGAGAAAGTAGTCAACCGATTTATTTGAAATATATTTTATTATTTTCTATATTGTTATGAGAGTGTTTATGGCTTTAATTTTTTTTCATTAATTATTTGTCAAACTTAAATATTATTAATTTTACATTTTTTGTCCATTTTTTTTTCATTAGTTGACTTATACAACCACTCATATCTTAAAACCTATACAATAATCGACAAAGATTAGCATTGCTTCATAAAGTCAATATTGTTGCGCAAATTTTAAGCCTAAAATCACTTCTAAGCTAAACATACAACCTGAGAAATAAATAAAAACAAATTATAAAATTATAAACTTTTTTAATTTATTTTATCCAGGAAATTAGATTCCATCACAATCGCGAGGTCGCTGCTTTGTTTCATTTCATTATCATTCCAACATTTTTAATTTTCTTTTCTTCCCATGCTCTTTCTCTCTTAATATGTGTTCCATTTAATAGTTACGTTTTTTCTCTTACCTACCTACCTACATATTCAGTTTTTCTGTACTGTATAGTTCATCAACTAACCTACACACACACATTATTTTTTGTTTCTCTAATTCTATCGTCACATCTGACACCGCTGAACAGTGTGGGCTTTTTTTTTTGTTACTATGGACATTTAATAAAAATTAATAAACAGTGCCGTGCATATGAAATGCCGATTTATCTAAAGAAAAATTAGATCTTTTTTATTTTTCTGGTTCGAGGAAGTGAATAGATTATAATTCTTCCAATTTAAAAATAAAAAAAGTTCTATTATAATAGCTTGAATTACCAATTTTGTATCACTTCCTCGAACAATAAAACTGAAATTAAGTTAAAATTTTCTTTACAAATAACTCAAAGAAGGTACTTACAATGAAGTCGATATAAAGAGCACACAAATGTAGGTAGGTTAAGTCAGTTGCACTGCACTGAACATGAGCAGATGAATAAAAAAATGTGTCTATGGATATTTACACACGCATACCTATAGATGTATGAGAACATTAAAAACACAAATTTGTTTTTTTTTTACCGCAAACTATATTTTTCGGTTGCAAAAAAACGTTTCTAGGTATGAATAAAAGAAAGAAAAGAAGAAAATAGACACAAATTTCGTTCTGTTTTCAACTAAAAAATTGAAATGGTTTTGTATTTTGTTTGTTTTCACGTGCGGCTTGGCCTTTACTACGTAATTATTTTACTTAAGTTTTTTTTTCTAAAGTGTTAATTTCGGTAAGGAAGTGTTTTTTGATTATAAACTAAAATTAATATTATTGTAGAAAATATGCTCAGTCCCATTGAGAAATTTTTTCATATGCTAATACTAATATTCAAAAAATGTTCGTGGTTACAATTTGCGAAGCAACGCGAGCACGGGTCGGCTAGTATCTAATATATGCTACCCAATGAGTACCCGTACCAGTTTCATTGTCCAAATTTATAATCCCACACTCTCTATCTTTAGTAGTTTTCGGTAATGAGTCACGCATAAACACCCCTCTAAAGTGTTTCAGATGTTTCCTTCCAAACCTTAGAATATCAAAATTGTTTAAAGGACGATTAGGTAGCATTTCAATTAGTTTTTTGTATTCGGTGTATTTAGAAATAAACCAAGTCCATTTTTATACGGTTTCAAGTATAAACCCTTTCCTTGAATAGCAACTGCTTCCATTGCCTTATTATGACGTTTATTTTCTTCAAAGGTTTTTTTTGCAATACGTGCATCATTGAGGGCTTTTGCAACACCAGTTGCTCCACCTGCTAATGAACCAACAGCTGATAAACCAGCTAAAACAGGAGCTAGAAATGGAAGAAAACCACCTCTCTTTGGAAGTGGTATTATTCTTGGAGTTTGTATATTTTGTTGTTTCTTATTTTTCACAACATTTTTTGCAGCTTTCAGAGCAATAGTAGACATTGATGTTGTACCACAACAATTTATATTGCTTTTTATTGCGTTTCTTGCTTCAGCTATTGCTTTTTTAAAAATATTTGTTTTACAAGGTTTTTTCTTTTTTTTGCTAGTTCTTATAGTTTTGTTTTTAGTAGCCTTATTACCCATACCAAATTTTGTTTTTGCTTTCATCATGTTGGTGACTAAGAGACCACTCAGCTTTTCAGAGGCTGAAGAATCCTTTGCTTTGAATCTTTTCCACGCTTGTTCCGTTAGAATTTTGTCAGCAACGTGTCGATCTAAGACAGAGCTACTCTCAGAATACGCAATATCATGTAAGCGACAAGCTTCATCCAGTGGATTAATTCCTTTATCTCCTCTACGTAAGCGCTCTTCCAATTTTGTCCCCGGACCACAATAGTTATAAGAAGGAAGATGTAACTCAAATGGTAGTTTGTCTATAACCGTATTCAAAAGTCCTTTGCCTTTAATTGATTTTATTTTATTACGGCACTGATTTCGTTGGTTATTATAATCAATCATACTATTATTTACAAACACCTTCCTAGTCGAAGGTTGGTAAGTATATGAATGCAACAATATAAAAATGGTATGTTTTATTGTAAAAGCTGTTAGTTAGCATTATGCGCTTCATAAAGCAGTCAGAAATTATTAAAGTGAAAAGTTTTGATTGTAAAGTTAAAATTAAAAAAAACATGGTTCATTATTTCCAAATAGTATTCGAGGAATTATTGTCGGACCATCGAAATGTGGCAAAACAAATGTAATGCTTAGCATTCTTCTTGATCCCAATGGATTGAAGTTTGAAAACATATATATTTACTCTAAATCATTACATCAACCAAAATATCTTTATCTTAAGAAACTTATAACATCCGTCAAAGGAATGGAATACCATGAATTTTCTAATAATTCCGATGTAATGCCTCCATCAGAAGCCAAAAATAATTCAATATTTATATTCGATGATGTTGCATGCCAGAAACAGAATAATATAAGAGATTATTTTTGTATGGGTCGTCATAACGGAGTTGATAGTTTTTATTTATGTCAGTCCTATACCCATATACCAAAACATTTGATAAGAGATAATGCTAATTTTATAATTCTATTCAAACAAGATTAATTAAATTTGAAGCATGTATACAAAGATCATATAAACTCTGATATGACTGTCAATAAATTTAAAGAACTTTGTTCTCATTGCTGGTCTGATAATTTTGGATTTCTAGTTATAGACAAGGAGAGCAGTATTGAAAAAGGTCGTTACAAAAACAGTTTTCACAAAACTGCAATACTATAAATATACATTTTTCATTTAAATCAACACATTACGATAGAAACACTGTCTGGAAAAACTACGAGTAGCCCTAACAAAACAAACAAATACTTTTCTTCAGTATAAACAAATATTGTTTGAAACTAGAAAATGGATGAGAATGTGTTAAATGACCTAATAAAAACCAAAAATGTCCTGAAAAACAAATATTTTCAACTTAGAACTGGTAAAATGATGAGAGAAACTGATTTGGAAAATACTTTCAAACCTATTGTTGAACCATTGAAAAAATTAGTTGGAAATATTAAAAAAGAAGAAACTCAACAGGATGATAATATTAAAAAAATACCTAAACAACGCAAGTTACATTTCGAATCTTTTAATCGGAAGGATGAAGAAGAATATCATGAAAAAGTGGTATCACCATCACCAGAATTGTATAGTCCAGATAATAGTTTTTTATTCAGTACACCAAAAAATTTTGCTAGCCCTAATAAATCATCTTCCTTCAATCAACAAAAACTGTTATCAGAGTCAAATCGTGATATAGCATATGGACCGTATTTTGATGCAAATACGCAAACTATAAAAATAGGAAAATGTAGCTTTACAATGAACGAACAGGATATAATCATCGACGATGAAAAGTTCACTCGAGCTCCTGGCTCCTGGTCTTATTGAATTGATGTTAAAGAAAAATCCTAAAAAGCAAAAATATACTAAGGATGATCTTGAACAATATGGAAAAATCTTAAAAAAAACTAATGCACATAGAATTAATCATGATAGTTCTTCTAGAATCAAGAGTAACAGAGGAACTAAATATACTCAAATAATAAAAGAACTTGTTGCAGGACTTAAAAACGAAGATGCAAAAATAGGAAATAATATTACCGAAATGAAATACACACATAAAAATATTGACTACGTCTACTGGAATGATCCGAATGAACTTGTTGATAGACTAAGACTTTTAATAGCATCTAAAAATGCTGGTAACGACAACCACCAGAATGAAATAACTTCCATAATAGAAGAGCTAAAGGAAGCAAATATCATATATTAGTATCATGCAAAACAAAAAACTTTACATATAAACAATGAACGTTGACAAGTTCGGTAGGAACTTCAAACCACTTCCAAAAAACAGAGGTCTCATAGCTCCTCCAGGAATAGGATTTAAACTCCTACCATCTGGTGACTTTGATATGGATAATAGATATTTAAACAATGTTGGAAGTAATCCCGAATACCCCCACCAAGCCGTGTGCAAAGGATATGTTGATGATCAAATAAGTCTTAAGGAATCAAGCATTATAAACCACATAAATTCTTCTTTAATGGAGGTTTTATCCACTTTTAATAAGGAAATTCATATGCTAAAAACCCACATAGACTCCTCGATAAAGGAAACAATAAAAAATATGGAACAAGAAAACATGGCATCGCAACCAATTTCCCAAAAACTTAAAGGCTCCATAGAAGAAGACAAATATGTTGAGGAGAAAATAAGAAACAATATTGAACATATTATGAAGACGATATTTCCTAACGTACCCTTTACACCCATAGATTAAAATAAGTAAAAAAATGATGTTATATTTGTATTAATTTTATGTATCTGTATTTTATATCTATATATATAAAAATCAATGCCACTTTGCGTTGTAATGTTATAACTCAACAATGCCTTTACCGATTTGTCTAATTTTGGTCTTGAATTATTCGTAGAAGTCCAGAGAAGGTTTGTACGTGGAGAAAATTAAAAAAAAATCTAGAAAAACTGTTAAATCAAAATCTTTCTATACTCCCATATACAAACAATTTGTACTAATACTTAAAAGCCAATTTGAACCTTTGGCAAAACAATCGAAGACAAAAAAGTGACGTTAGTTCTGTCAAACAAATTTTTTGTCATCAGATGTCATTTCATATTATCAGTGATAATTATTGCTTTGTTGTGTTTATAATTTCCAAAATATTGTTGAGTGAAGGTAAAACGCCACGAGCAAGACGACCAAACATAGGCCGGCGAACGCGAATGGTCGCATTGAGATCCTCGACATATTTATTTTTCGCTGCCAATATTGCTCGTTCACCCAGCCAATTATGGTTATTGAACTTTTGATGTGACAGAAATCTATGGGTAATGTGATCCGGTCGAGGTGTCCATTGCAACTTTATTATTTCCAATATCTTACAACTGCTTCGCAAACACATTTGCAGTTTCATCATGTTGCAAAAATACTCGCATGTTAGTTGTTAATTGGAGTGTCTTTATGTACTGCCACTAATTCGATGATTTTAGGCATGCATTTAGTTCATCAGCAACAGCTGATCGGGGAATAACTGGAAGAGTCTGACGAAAATCACCTGACAACCCAAAAGCAATAATATTAAGAACGTTTTTCCGGTTCCTCCCGGAGCATCAAGGAAATAAATTCCACCAGATCCACTGTTCACAGCTTCTATCAAAGTGTCGTACGCAATTCTTTGTTGTTGATTTAATTGTGAAACATATGTACGAACTGTTTCGGCCAATGCTTCAATCTCGTACTGTTGTTCCCTTTGCATTTCCAAAGCGCACGCGAAGACTATTTTCATAGATATGAACGAATTTGAACTTTATGCAACGGTAATAAATTGCAAATTGACTCTTTGACGTTAGGAACACACCTAAATTGCTTAGACAACAGTGAGTAAATATAATTTAATATGAACTAAGCAATTTTAAAATGAAGCATGAAGTTTTATTATTATTTTCGACACATCATGTTGCTTACTTAAAAAAAACAGAGTTTTCCTGAAATACTGGCTATTTATAAGGTTTAAATTTTTATTAACAGGCACACACTGTTATGATACAGTTTGATAATCAATTTAAAGCTTTCTCATAAACTATATTTTTTGTTTTTTTTTTTTTGTGGTGCGTAAATAAACAAAGAAGACGGTTTTCCGACGCGCGAACACGCGACGTATAATTGTCCATGCGCGAAACAGGGAAACTCCAAGTTGATTCCGCAAACCTCTAAAGACTGTCCTTGCGATTTATTTATTTATCGCAAAGGCCAGACGTACTGGAAGTTGTAAGCGTTTAAAATCGAATGGTAAATCCGTTGGAATCATCGGTATTCGCGGGATCAACACATCCTCTCCTTTGTATCTTCCTTTTATGATTGTTGCTTCAATGACGTTATTCATCAGCTTTTTCACAGCCAGTCTTGTTCCATTGCATAGTCGAGGTTGATTAATGTTATGCAGCATGATGACAACTGATCCTACTTTTAACTGCAAATTGTGAGGTGGTAATGCAGGCAATTCCAGTGAATTTAAAAACTCCGTGGGATAGTTGACTACGTCATCCTGGTTCATACTGTACTGCCACTAATTCGATGATTTTAGGCATGCATTTAGTTCATCAGCAACAGTTGATCGGGGAATAACTGGAAGAGTCTGACGAAAATCACCTGACAACCCAAAAGCAATAATATTAAAAACGTTTTTCCGGTTCCTCCGGGAGCATCAAGGAAATAAATTCCACCAGATCCACTGTTCACAGCTTCTATCAAAGTGTCGTACGCAATTCTTTCAAGACTAAGATAAGATAAATCCGTTCAGCCGTTTTCGATTTTTAGTGAGACTAACGAACAGCAATTCATTTTTATATACATATTATGTCGTATCCAATGTAAAACATTCCAAAATCAACAACTACTAATAAATTCAAAATTAATTAAAAAAACATTGTCCAGCGGACAAAATTGTAATTCTAAACCATTCTCAGATCCCCTTGAACACACACAAAAAATTTCATCAAAATCGGTCCAGTCGTTTAAGAGAAGTTCAGTGACATACACACTCACAGAAGAATTATATATATTAAGATAGTACGGATACATTGGAATGATGGACGCAATATGTCCACATTGTGATGCGGCTAACTTTCCAAGTGAAACGCCCGGCATGTGTTGTGCTAACGGTAAAGTGAGATTGTCAACATAAGCAACTCCACCCGAACCATTGTATTCATTTATTTTTGGAACATCTCAAAACGTCGAAGCAGTTTTTGAGTAATATTCAACAATTCAATTCGGCATTTCAAATGACTTCTTTTGGTGCTACTAAAATTATTAGAGATAATTTTATGCCGACTTTTAAGGTAAACACCTTAACAGGATTGTCCCACGTTTATATCAATCTGAATCATAAAGTCTTAAAAATTCTGATTCAACATCTACCTAAAATTGCATACATGTTACAAATTCAGGGCCAGATTTATCATCAAGCTGGTTCGTTTTTGCCTTACCCCGACGCTGATCATCAATTTTTGCAAATTTATTTTATTGGTAATGAAAATCGTGAATTGGATCAACGTTGTGCAATTGTTTCAAATACAAGACGAGAAATTATTCGTGAGCTACAAAGGTTTTTCCATCAGCATAACGCATTAGTTCAATTGTTCAAAATTGCTCTTGATCGTATGCCATCTGATAATCACACAATTGTAATAGCAACAAATTGAATATTCCACAAAAACATGTATATGACACAATCATACAAGCCGTTTCCAATAATGCAGGTGGATTATATTTCTTGGATGCACCTGGTGGTACAGGCAAAACTTTCTTTGTATCATTGATTTTAGTGACTATTCGATCGGAACAGAAAATTGCATTGGCACTTTTATCTTGAGGAATTGCTGCTACATGATTAGAAGGTGGTCGGACCGCACACTCTGCATTAAAATTGCCTTTGAATGTACAGGCGATTGATACTCCAACTTGCAATATTTCGAGAAATTCTGCTATGGCAAAAGTTCTGCGATTAACGTCAATTATTTTATGGGATGAGTGCACAATGACGAATAAAAATCAATAGAAGCATTTAATCGAACAATGCAAGATTTACGCAGTAATCAACAGCTTTTTGGTGGTGCTCTAATATTGCTGTCAGGGGACTTTCGTCAAACATTGCCTGTCATTCCTCGATTAACTCCTGCTGATGAAATAAACGCCTGTTTGAAGTCATCAGTTCTTTGGAGATATGTACGAAAATTGACAATGAACATTAATATGCGTATTCACCCACATAATGATGCAACTGACCATGAGTTTTCAAAACAATTGTTAGAAATTGGTGATGGCAAAATACCAATCGACAGTACCAACGGATTGAATGTGTTTTTTTCGAATATTCTTCAGAACTACAGAAATCATGATTGGTTGAGAGAACGCGCCATTTTAGCACGGAAGAACATTCATATCAATGCCATTAATTTTCAAAGTCAAGCGAAACTGCCAGGTAAAGTCACGACATATAAATCAATTGACAGTGTTATGAATCAAGATGAGGCAATGAATTATCCAAAATTCATTGGAACCGGCTGGTATACCACCGCATTGCTTGAATCTGAAAATTGGTTATTTTATTATATTATTGCGAAATATTAAATCACCAAAACTGTGTAATGGCAGCAGATTGGCAGTGAAAAAGTTATTGCCAAATTTGATTAAAGCTACAATCTTAACAGGTAAATCAAAAGGAGAAGTGTGTTTGATACCGCGTATCCCTATGATTCCAACTGATATGCCATTTGAATTCAAAAGATATCCTGTTTTAGACTAACCCATATAGACCCACCATAGTTTTAGTACCCAATTTTTTTTATTTTTTAGTTTTTACTCTTTGCTGATAAATATAATATAAACAATATATCATATGAGTCATTTGGACTTTTAAATAGCTAGCAATTTAAAATATTTTTTTGTTTGAATAAATGAACTTAATAATCATTTTTTTCTATTACTATGCCTTATACGTAGCGAAGCACGCACCGGGCCGCTAGTATATACATATAAGTGAAAATGAAGAAAAGATTTTCAATTTTCATAAAATAAAATAAAATTTGTTAGTTAGCATTCAACACTTGAACAACAAGGAACTTTCAAAATGGACACTGATAAAATAATAAAAGATATTATTGATTTTTTAAAAGCAAATGGGGAATCAATATTGGATGAACACTATGGAGAATTTACTAACTGTATTTCAATGATTAGTAAATTTAAGAATACGACATATATGGAATCATTGCATCGACACCATTATTCAAACTGTTGTTGGTCATCCAACCAATGTGAAGAAGCAACAGATACTTGTGGCTGTTACATAATGGAAAAAAGGTTAATTAAAATTAAGAAACTTATGTTATTGTATAATAGATTGCAATAAAAGAAAAAAAAATATATATATAAAAGTCTTTTCTTTGATTTTGTTGGATTCACTCTTTGTAAATATGAGTAAGCGTGAGGTTGTTGAGGAGTTGCATAAAGCTACACGTAAAAACTTCAAACGTCGTCATGTTATAATCAAAGGCTACGATGACTTATGGCAAGCTGATCTGGTTGAAATGATACCATATAGTGAACAAAACAGAGGATTTAATTATTTACTGACAGTTATCGATACATTTTCGAAATTTGCATGGGTTATCCCAATGAAAAACAAAAACGGTATTACCATTACGAAAGGATTGGAACAAATATTTATATCTTCTTCTAGAATTCCAAAGAATATACAAACAGATGATGGAAAAGAATTTTTCAATACAAACTTTAAACTCTTGATGGAAAAGTATAAAATTAATCATTACTCAACATTCAGTTCATTAAAGGCTTCCATTGTCGAAAGATTTAATAGAACTTTTAAAGAAAAAATGTGGAAAGAATTTAGTTTTAATGGAAACTATAAGTGGGTCAATATTTTTGATAAATTACTTAATGATTACAATCACTCTTTTCATAGAACCATTAAATTTTTCCTGCAGATGTAACGAAGACAAATTCAAAGTTATTGTTACCATTTTTTAAAAGTGATAAGAAAGGCACAAGTAAACGAAAATTTAAGATCGGTGACAAAGTAAGAATCAGCAAGTATAAACATGCATTTGAAAAGGGCTATACACCCAACTGGACAACAGATGTTTTTAAAATAAGAAAAATCAAAGTTACAAAACCAAATACATATCTTCTTGAAGACTATCAAGGAAAACCTGTTCAAGGTAGTTTCTATGAACCAGAACTGATGAAAACAAAATGTGGAGATATTTTTCTTGTGGAAAAGGTTTTACAAAACAGAGGAAATAAGGTTTTTGTTAAGTGGTTGGGATTTCCATCAGAACATAACTCCTGGATTAATAAAAACGAATTACTATAAAATATAAGAATTGTAAAAATAAAAACAAAAGAAATAAAAGTTATTTTTTTTCAACTGTATGTTTATTTTTTTCTTTGTTTACTATTATAATTTTTGTTTTTTTGTAATTATTATATTCTAGGTCTGCTTTTCTCTCCTTTTAAATATTTTCCGGCTGGAAACCGCTTTGCATCTAATAAAGGATCTGGTATTTTTTTTCCTTTTTGGACGAATCTTTGCCAGTAGTACTTTCTCTAGAAGCTTGCTTGTTTTATATTCCTCGTCGTCGGTTAGTTCCTCAATATCAAATCAGTTTGTTCCGTATTCGTCAACCAATTCCTTTATGGTAGCAGCCCCATTGACTGGATCATATAATGCATTTAGGTATCTTTGAGTTGGTCCGTAATACAATCTTTCCTGGTTGTGACTTGGACAGAACACATCTGGCTCCTCAATGCCCTGGTATCTTGTATGGTTTTCGTCATCGTTCTTATTTTCCATTTTTTTTCTTTTTCGTAGCAAACGTTACTGTTGTCGCACGTAAACTAACTAACCATTTCTAAGTATCGAACCCTTATATTGCTTCATATCTATATGCCTACTTCTTGTACGCATATACCATACACAGAAAAACAATAACTTGTATTGTATATGCATCACGAATCTAATCAGTTTTTTAAATTTTCTACCCTCATAAAAAAGAAAAAAAGTGGGTATATAAAGCAATACCTGTACAAATCAAAAGATGGGTATGTCAGTGAAAAAAGGATTATACAAATATCAACAGAATTTTATTTTTACTTAATAGTTTTTATTATATTTTTATTACATGTATTTGAAATTGCTAATGTATTTTACAATTAACTGAGTGAAATTATATAAAAAAAAATCGAAATAAATTTACGTAAAAAAAAACAAATAGATAGATAGATAGATAGATAGATAAAAATTTTATTTCCAAGAAATATATACATAGTTAATTTAGTTTTCTTAACTTTAAAATTTAAACTTAATGACAATAACTTATAAAGTTGCCTGTCAGGTAAAGAGTTTTAATAAATTTGTATAATTAGTTTTAGCTTAGCGATTTTTTATGAATACTCATTTATAATTAAACTTCGATAACGTAGTGCATTTCTAAGAAAGTTGTAGAGATTGGTATAATTATGTCCATTGAGGATATTAAGAAAATGATCACGATTAAGATGCTCACTGCCTAGAAACTTCTTTCTATACGTCTTGAATATGGGACAGACTCCTACAAAATGGTATGTATTTTCGGTTGCATCGAGATTACAGATTGTACAAATGCCTACAGATTCTCTGTTGAATGCTCGTGCATTAAGATTGAGCAGTCCACATCGAGACCTGAAAACCAAACTAATCATCTCCCGTGAGTTCTGATCATTGAAATAATTTGGAACTTCCATGTATTTAAGGTTGCAGTACTCGTCGTGAAATTGTGATTGTGTAGCTTGTTGTGTGTGTTCTATCAAGTGTTTTCTCTAAGTTTAGAGCAAACTTCTATGTGCATTTTACTCCACTCAGACTTTGCGGACCAATTGAAAACAATTCCAACTTGATTGAAGATTGTGGACCATTCACTTGCCCAAAATATTTGTTTCCTGATGATAATATTTGACAGTTTACGTGTTAATCTGTTCACAGGAAGAGTGTATATTTTTTGAATGTATCGGAAGTGCAATTCTAGTGTAGTAAGAAAGGCCTTGGGAAGTCCGGTTTCTATATTGATTGCATAGTTGGGTGTGTTATTTGGCAGAAAGAAACATCTTTTTACAAAAAACCTTTGTAGTTTTTCTATTTCAGTATGCTCAGTATAGCCCCAGATTTGTGCACAGTAGTTCATAACTGATCTTGAAACAGCTTCGTATATTTTGTATTTTGAAGATTGCATTATGTTTTTGTTTTTGATGAAATTAGACCAGGTTGCGTTTATTGAATTTTTGGAGATCGTGAGCCTTTCCGATAAATGTTCTGACCAAGACATGTTGTACGTAAGTATAGCACCGAGGTATTTGAATTTATTGGTGATTTTGATTTCCTCATTGTTAAAAAACCATTTTTCTCCAGCTGCACGACGGCCACCATTTCTGAAAATCACTATTTCCGACTTATCTTGATTGACAAGTAGATTCCATTCATTACAGTAGTTTGTAAAGCTGTTGATCATTGCTTGTAAGGCGGTGGGAGTATCAGATAGTAGAACAATATCATCTGCATACATTAACACTTTGATTGATACATCTTCAATTGTTATTCCCCCTGGAAGTACGGAGTCTAGGTCATTTAAAAAAAGGATGAACATTAGAGCACTAAGAACGCATCCTTGTTTAACTCCTTGATTGATAGGGAAAAAACTACTGGCTCCAGTTCCATTCCAAACAGTTGCGCTATTGTTGTTATAGAGAGCTTTAATAATAGAGACCATCTTTAAAGACATTCCAAGAAGTGTTAATTTATAAAACAATGCATCTCTATTAATGTTATCAAATGCGGCTTTTAGGTCTATAAAATATGCATAAAGTTTTTTCTTCTGGTTTAATTGCAAGTTAAATTATAAATTTGGTCTACAGTTGAGTAATTCGGTCTGTATGCTGCTTGGAACTCGTTTAAAATTTGGTTTTCTTTGATCCAGGTATTTATGCGTTTTAAAAGGATTGTTGTAAACAATTTATAGATAGTATCCATAAATGGAGTTGCATATTTATAAAACTCTGATGGAATCCCATCGATGCCAGGAGCTTTATTGTCCTTAGCTGAACATATAACGGATTCTACTTCATCTATTTCAATGTCTTTATCTAACAAAGGTATGTATCTATCAAGGGTTGACAGCTCGTATGACGTTTGTAGTTTTGATCTTGGAGTAAAGAGGTTTTGGAAATGAGCTTTGAACTCAATTGCCGTTATATCCGTTTTCGTACAGTTATTACTACCGCGCATTATTTTAGCCAGCTTCCACCAGTCACTCGATGCTGTAACTAATGAAAGTTGCCTCGCAATGTTTTCATAATATTCGCGTTGCTTCGATAGACATAGTTGCTTGTATTTTTTGTTTGATGCTTGATAATTTTTTTTAAACAAATCTATGTTATGTTTCCTATACATTTTCAAATGTTTGAATACTTCTTTTCTCGCGTAATAACAAGCAGTATCAAACCATGGATTTTTTGGCTCAAAATTTGAAAGTCGTTTATTATTTGCACTGTTTGCACTGTATATGCATTCTTTGATTGCGTGACATCTTGAATCTACTGAGGAATTTGCTATAACTATATTTTTTATTGTTGAATCTAGATTGCAAGTATACGTTGCTTTCTGACTATCGCGCCATTTAAGTATAGGCAAAAGTTCATTTCTATGATAGTTAGTTATCACTTCTGATGAATTTAATTTAATTATAAGGGGCATATGATCGGAGAAATTCTCACATCCTACAGAAAAGTTATTTATTACGCCAACAGCACCATATGATGGACAACAGTAGTCAATGACTGAGGAGCCTCTATTACTCACAAATGTATATTCACCAGTATTATCTCCATATCCTCTTCCATTCAAGATGAATCCACCTATTTCTTCTACAAATTCGATAAACGAATTACAATTTCGATCATGGATATTGTCTTTGGAAATTCTGGCTAGTGTGACTTGTGATCCATTTCCAAATTGAATATCAATACTTCCTTTGTTCCCAGTTCTTACATTTATATCTCCCACCAAAATAAAATTATCCAATTGGGTTTCGTAGAAAAAATTTGTTAATTTATCGAAGTCGTTTCTCCAGTGGTTGCAGTTAACGTAAGCTGGTACAATGTTAACCCAAGATCCTCCAAAGTATCCTCTGACGAAAATGGTATCAAGGTGTTTGATGAAACTGAGTTTGTAAGTTGTTTCTAAGCTTTTTTTGTATCCATATAAACAACCACCACTTGCTCTTCCTCTTATTTGCTGTTGTGATCTTGTGGCAGGGATCCATTCAAGTTTGAACCCCATGAAAAATGTTTCGTATTTTTTAAAGTTTTCGACTGTTGTAAAGGTTTCAAATAAAAAGAAAATTTCAAAATTACACACAAATTTAAAAAAGTTACATAAAAAAGTTTTATTTCCGAGGCCAGCAATATTATATGATAAAACCTGACAGGCACCTAATTGTTAAGCACTATTTACAAGATTATTTGATCTTAAATTATTTTTATTTAGCTCTTTCTCAATAACTACATAGTTGCATTCTACTTTACTTAATAAATTTTCGATAAATTCTTTGCTTTTATGACTAAAGGCTGTGATTGTTCCATCAGGGCTGCATTTATATCTTTGACCATTTATTTCAATTGCCCAACGCTTTATTTCAATTTTTAGGTTGGAATTTGTTTGGGCTAAACATTTTTTGAGTTGTCGAAGGTGAAATTTTTCTTTTCGTTCATTGTACGTGAGGTCTCTGTTAATAAATATGCTTGAGTTTCTTAACCGTTGCGTTGCAGATAAGACTGAGTTAACATCGTTAACGTTTCCTAATTCAAAGACAAAGCTTGTCGATGATTTATTTCTCTGTCCAATTTTTCGAGTGTTGTTTGTTGTTACATTAACATCTAGCGTTTGGTTGCAGATCTGCAGAAATTGTTGTTTTGCTTCTTCAGTTGTGGAAGCATTCAGACCACTTACCACTACATTTAATCTTTTTGAGAACTTATCAAAATCTTCTTTTTTCTGATTGAGTTTATGTTCATTTTCTCTGAGCTTGGCGATTTCTGATTTTAGTACTTTATTTTCATCTTGCAAAACGGCAACTTCCTTTTTAATGCTGTTGATATCGTCTTTTGTTGCTATGTTTGACAATTTCTGGTCAAAAAGTTCGTTCATTTTTGGCATTAAAAGTTCCAAAAACGAGGACGATGCATTTTCTCCCATTATGCAAGATTTTTTTGGAGTAACAAATTTATCGGAATCTGGCGAAGTTTTTGAAAAAGTTCTTTTTGGGTTCGAATTTTCCATTCGTTGTGCTACTGTAAGTTATCTGATATTTGTTATATTTATTGAAAAGCTCTTAGTAGATTTTTGTTGGTTTTTGGAAAAGATAGGTTGTTGTCTTAGCTTGAGCTTTCGCTGAATGAGCTTTTGCAAGATGAAAAAAAATACTTATTTTGTAGTGCTTTGGTATGCTATGGTGAAAAGTTCAGCTAAGCTCGCATGTGTGGGAGTATTAATAAATACAGATGTGTGTACTCACTTTTATTGATCGGTTGATTTTGTGGTAGTTTAGTCATCGAGAAAGAACTAATAGAGAGAACCAACTTCGACGGTTGCTCTCTTTTTGCCTACAAGCTGTGATTTGGCCACCAACTTGCATATGTATTAACTCCATATAAAAAAAATGTGGGGAACAAATACTTATGCAAGTTTGTGCACATACTCACCACGAGAGAGAAAAAAGCTTTCTCTCTTTTCTCTCTGCTCACCACCTTCTAAAAATGGCGACTACCTTTGAAAAATGGCGGATGTAGTCAGCTGTTCAGAGGTGTTCAAAGAAAATTCAAAATTGTGTATGAAAAACTTTTTGGTACTCTCATTGTGTTCGTTTGAGAGTAATATCATTCGAATATGAAGTGAAATTAATTACTCTTGTTAGGTGCCAGAACAATGAAGATTTAGAAACAATTCTAAATTACGCATTTAGATAAATATTAGTTAGTTATTTGAAGCCAGTTTTAATCATTAAGCAAGTAAAATAAATTAGGTGGTGCAACAGTCCAATGAGAATTAGGACCTAGAAACATAAAACTCTGAAAGCACTACAACTATTGTTTGTATTATTAGCTGCGTTTATGCGTTTAATTTTCGCTCAGACCGTTGAAAGATGCAAAAAAAAATTGAGATTTGTTTCAATT
Source organism: Eupeodes latifasciatus (assembly GCA_920104205.1). Classification (NCBI taxonomy): domain Eukaryota; kingdom Metazoa; phylum Arthropoda; class Insecta; order Diptera; family Syrphidae; genus Eupeodes; species Eupeodes latifasciatus. Next base: position 238,558,342 of record OV049924.1, read on the forward strand.
TTCAGAGTTTATCGACTTAATTTTGTCGATGCGAGAGTTGCAGGAACATTGAAAACGAGAGTTACAGAATGTAAGTAGACACTAAATAAAAAGACCGTCAACTTGTTACTCCTGTTGCTAATTTTCATTGCATAAGATTTGTGAATAGGTGATAAGCTATTCTTACTACTTTCCCCTAAGGTAGTGTGTTGCTTTTAAAGGCTTAACTACATAAGCCGAAAAGTACTTTTGTACAAAAGTAAAAATATTTGTATTCTCGTTAGTTCAGTGGTTTTGTGAAAAGAATATACAAATTTGTTCTTCAACCAAAATTTAAGTCTTATGCATCATTTTTATAAGTTTTCCAGTTCTAACTATTTATATCTTATCTTTCAGTTATATAGCGACAAGGAAAAATCTGTCAGGGAAAGTTCTCACTACAGTTTTTCTGAAAGTGCATTGTGGCTTATTCATAGATGTTTGCTAAACTTTTTAGGCTATTCATAAATAAATGCAAATCAAAGTTAAGGGCTAAACCTGAATAACTATAAACATAGAAAATGCTATGTCCACGTAATTATTATCACAGCCAAATTTTATAATTGATTTTTATGGTGTATAAAAAAGTTGAAAAAGTAATTCATGACAAATAAATGTTACGTTAACACTAAGTTCCAGAAAATATCGATTGATACCGCAATTGCAGAAGATATGGATATTTTATATAAATATTCCCGGTAAACTATTGAACTTTATTATTTCCGCCTTTTATAATTCAATGTAAAATAATTCAATGCAGTATATTTTAGATAATACAGTAGTTAAGTTAATAGTTAAGGTATTACTATTGAAATAAACATAACATCCATTTATAAAAAACGTTTACTCGTTCATATATACAAATAAAGTCTAGTCTAAAAAATCTTAACCTTGTTAAACACTTTCTGCACACATCATTTCTTGTTTTGGTTGTTACTGCCATCTATCTGTAACTTAGAGAAAAAGAAGGGAAAAACAAATTCACCACGAACTACCGGTATAACTTCTTCCGTTATTTATTGACAAACAAAAATGTTTTGCTAGAATTAATTTGAATTATAGGAGTATTTTTGTAGATATAAAAACGACAAGATGTTAGCAAAATTAAAAAAATAAATTCATGAGAATTACAAATATTATAATGAGACTTTAAAAAACATAGCCTTCTTGGCTATCAATAAACAAAAATGAAAAATGTCGCATTTCCCGGAAATAGTGTTTTTTTGTGTACTCTTCTCCGAGGTGAAAACATGTATACCTACACCGATACGAATTCAACACGCTATAAAAAATGAGAGTAAGAGGTTTCGAAGAGACGGAGACGAGGAAATTTGGTTCTCTCATTTAGTTTTTTCTCTCTGGTTTAGTCCCGCTTTGTACTCTGAGGGCGAATGTATGCTCGCTCCCTCTCAAAATCAGAAACAATTTCGAATTAAAACGACGAACAAAGAAACCACTCAAACTCAAATGCACATCAATTAAGAAATTTTAGCACTTCTTGCTTTTGCAACTTCAATAAATAAAATTTAAAATGGCATTAAACCCTTACGCACACAGAATTTAAATTTCAAACCAGTTCAGCATTTAAAGTATCTATCGAATTTCACCTCTATTGACAGTATCTCAACTTTACACAACAACTTCAGAGCCTTCAACAAAACAAAACAGGAGCACTTCTAAGACACGTCCGATCGCTAAGCTTTCACAGTCTCTCTCAAAAAAAAAAAAAAACAAATATATTACTTCATTTTTTTATGAATTTCAGCTCATAAGTTGATCCACGTTGACGGATTATTTGTACAACATAACACCTCCTCCAATAGTTGATATACTGCTTGTTGGAAGGTCTGAATATCTTTGAGGTAGAAAAACCTGTAAAAATAATATGCAATTCATTAAAAAGAAAATAATAAAAATGAAATTTATACTTACTCTATACTCGCCAAGATCTGCTACGATACGTTCACCCCACTTAGTATTAACTTTTTGTAATGCTATAATATCATACTTAATGTTCATCTGCAACTCTGCAAGCTTCCTGGTTGGTTTGAAATTACTATTTTCATTAATCGAGTTGATTTCTCTTACTGCAAAGTCATCTACAGTAAAAATTGAATATTCCGACTCTTCGAAATGCATTTTTGTATTGTTCAGTTTAGCTTCTGACAATCAACTGTGCTCATCAATATTATAAAATTTTCCTTTTATAGAAAATTCCCACCCAAATTTCTCAAAAGTATAGCTTAACACATATACATTTTAGATTTTTTTTTTTCATGTTCATTCCCGTCAAACATTGTATATAATAGATACCTATTTAATTTTTACATTGTCTTTTTTTTTTTTATTTTTTTCCTTGTAACCTGCGGAGCTCACGTACTCAGGCGTGCTATCTCGTGGCGAAAGTCTTTTATATCCTAAAGTACAATTCTTTAGGATATAAGATGGACATAATTCCATATCGAAATTGTCTCCATCGATTCCAAAGCTAATTGAAATTGGTTGTCCGTTTACATTAACTGCATTTTTATTTCCGAATTTGCTCGGGATTCTTCTTATGTGAACCCGTCCTGTTCGCTTTGTATGGGTTAGGTACAGGATGAAACATGAATGAAGGAGAATTTCGTCCTAAGTGCAATAAGCAATAAAAAAGGAATTATGTATGCATTTTCATTTTGTCGCGTCTAGGATTCAAACAATTTGATAAGAAAAATATAAACCCAAAACGTCTTTTGTTAACGCGATTTCAAACGTACAACGTACGTTTATTACGTCTTACGTTTATGTATGAACAAGAACACTCGAAAATTTATGGTTTTTTTTGTAGGTTCCATTAATATTTGGGTTCTAACTAAAAGGTTTCAAACACACAAAGAACCATTAAGTTAAAGATTAGAAGGATAATGATCCTCGAAAATTTAATTTTTTTCTGGGCCCATTAAGATTGTGTATAAAACTAAAAGGTTTCAAACACACAAAGAACCATTAAGTTAAATATTAGAAGAATAATGATCCTCGAAAATTTAATTTTTTTCTGGGGCCCATTAAGATTGTGTATAAAACTAAAAGGTTTCAAACACACAAAGAACCATTAAGTTAAAGATTAGAAGGATAATGATCCTCGAAAATTTAATTTTTTTCTGGGACCCATTAAGATTGTGTATAAAACTAAAAGGTTTCAAACACACAAAGACTCATAAGTTAAAGATAAGAAGGATGGTGTTTCTCGAAATTTTATATATTTTTTACTAGGATTCATTAAGATGGGTTCGGTATGACATAAAACTAAAAGGTTTTAAACATAAAAAAAATAAAGAACCATTAAGTTGAAAGATATATACGTTTGTTTTTCAAATATGTGTAGATAATTGTATGAAGACAGGTTAATTTTTCTATGAAACAATAAAAATAAAAAAAGGTAACCAACATTGCGTATTTTTTTTCACCCCTCTTTTTTTTTTTTTTGTATAAATACTTTGAGCATTATCATCATAATCATCAGTAATAGAAGAACTACCATGGAACATCCAAACATTTTACAAGAGATGGAAGACTGGATGAAGCAGTATAGCTGCCAATGCTGGGAGTTCCAGCAGTTGCAGGATGCTGCCTATGAGGAGGTTGGTAGTGTGGACACTACCAACATTGATAGTCTTAGAGCAGTGGCCCACCTGCTTTATTCTATGCTAATAAAGGCTATTAAAGGGGGGTTTGATATAAGCCCTCTACCAGCAACAATTAGTATTTTTTTAAACATTAAAACTTGAATAAAAAATAAAAAAAAATATTTCCAAAAAATAAAAATAAAAATAAAATGTCTTTCTTTTCTTCTTCACTTGTCTATGTGGTTTTTTAGCATATGAATTTCCTTAGTAAAAGTGGATAAAACTTCCATTAAAGAAGAATTTATGTTTATTATGCTTGTTTCTTTAAGACCTACCTATTTGATCATCAACATATCCTTTGGAAAGGGCTTGGTGGGGGTATTCAGGATTAATTCCAACATTGTTTAAATATTTACTTTCTAAATCAAAATCACCAGACAAGACCTTTGTTTTTTGAAAGGGGCTTGAAGTTCCTACCGAACTTGTCGACGTTCATTGTTAATATGCAATGTTAATAGTTTGAAACGAAGTTAATATATAATATTTGATTCTTTTAGCTCTTCGATTATAGAATTTATTTCATTAAAAAATGTTGTGAAAAATAAGAAAAAACAAAATATACAAACTCCAAGAATAATACCACTTCCAAAGAGAGGTGGTTTTCTTCCATTTCTAGCTCCTGTTTTAGCTGGTTTATCAGCTGTTGGTTCATTAGCAGGTGGAGCAACTGGTGTTGCAAAAGCCCTCAATGATGCACGTATTGCAAAAAAAACCTTTGAAGAAAATAAACGTCATAATAAGGCAATGGAAGCAGTTGCTATTCAAGGAAAGGGTTTATACTTGAAACCGTATAAAAATGGACTTGGTTTATTTCTAAATACACCGAATACAAAAAACTAATTGAAATGCTACCTAATCGTCCTTTAAACAATTTCGATATTCTTAGGTTTGGAAGGAAACATCTGAAACACTTTAGAGGGGTGTTTATGCGTGACTCATTACCGAAAACTACTAAAGATAGAGAGTGTGGGATTATAAATTTGGACAATGAAACTGGTACGGGTACTCATTGGGTAGCATATATTAGATATAAGAAAAAAAATATTATAAAATATTTCGATAGTTTTGGAAATTTAAGACCACCAACTGAAGTAATAAGTTGTCTTGGTAATCAAATAAATTATAATTATATTCAAGAACAAAATGTTGATACATTTATATGTGGTCATTTATGCTTAAGGTTTTTATTAGAACAATGTTATAATATTTCCAACTGTAATATGAAAATGAATAAAATCAATTGAATAAACTAAAACTGTGTCATTCGTCTTTCAATCAGGATGTCGTTAACATTAACACTAAGTGGAAATGAAACAAGTCTCAATGCAGAGTATTTTCCCCCAATCGTACTGAAATCTAATTATGTTTGCGGGCTTATAGATTTCCAAACATATAACTCTATACCAAATATAGACGATACAAATAATTTGCTGCATATAGGCGATAGTGTTATTTCATTTCCTATTGGTTCATATGATATAAATAATTTAATACAAAAAAAAATAAATGAATTTAATAAGAAAAATAAAAGTTCAAGAAAAAGTGAACTAAAAATCAAGGCAAATAACAACACACTGAAATGTGAAATTTTCAGTTCAGAAGACATCGATTTCACTAAACAAAACTCTATTGGAACTCTCTTAGGGTTTAGTAAAAAACGTCTGCAATCAAATGTTCTTCATGAATCAGATCTTTACGTTGACATAAACAGAGTTAATGCTATACGAATTGAATGTAATATAATAGATGGGACATATATTAATAATCAAACTGCTCACATTTTACATGAATTTGCTGTTAAGGTAAGCCCAGGGTATAAAATCATAGAAGTTCCCAGAAATGTTATTTATTTACCTGTGAACGTCAAACGGATAACATCGTTGTGTTTAAAATTCATCGATCAAGACGGAAAAGCCATAAATTTTAGAGGCGAGAAAATAACGGTTCAATTACATTTGCATCCAGAACCATGATTGTATATGAAAATATAACCAGCAGAATTCCTTATAAAAACACTGAAGATAATAAAACATTACTCAAACAAGCTTCGACCACAGCTGTGGTAACACATAAGCTCACAAAACATAATCGGACATTTGTACTATCATTGGGATACGTTTTAAAACCTTGAAAGTACAACGCACTTTAAAAAACAAAAAAAAAACAAAAAAAAAATATGTTGAACATTTTCCAAGACCCCGATATCAGTGAAAGTATTTCGAAATATGAATATCATACTTATTCATCATATCAAAACAATTTTGAGAAAAATGATATCATTCAGATTTGTATACAGCACCAAAATCTTAATGTTCTTCCTTCGGAAAGTTTTTTATATGTTGAAGAAACACTATCAAAGTCGGATGGAAAAGAAATTGTTAGCACAAAACTTGTAAACAATGCAATGGCTTTTCTTTTTGATGAAATACGTTATGAACTAAATGGAAAGGAAATTGACTACAATCGAAATGTGGGGATTACTACAACAATTAAAAACTATTTGTCTTTGACTAAAAATGAGAGTGATATGCTTTTAAATGCATCATGGTCTCCTGATTCGCCTATTAATTTGAAACCATTTCATTTTAACTACTGTATTCCATTGAATAAACTTTTGGGTTTCGCTGAAGATTATAAGAAAATTATTCCCAACGCACGGCATGATCTTATTCTCACTCGTGCTAGGATGGATGAAACCTCTCTGATCTCCTCAAACGTAGAAAATGTTGAAGTAAAGCTACATAAGGTTCAGTGGAAAGTACCACACGTGACTTTATCGGATTGCATGAAATTGAACCTATACAAATCTATAAACAAAAATAATTTTATGAAAATTGCTTTCCGAAACTGGGATCTCTATGAATATCCCATGCTATCAAACTCTGATCATCACATCTGGAACGTCAAGACAACAACGTAAATAGAAAAACCACGATACATTGTTTTTGCTCTACAAACTGAGAAAAATAAAAAAATTTCTGCAGATCCTTCAACTTTCAATCACTGTGATCTAACAGACTTAAAAGTATATCTTAACTCTGAAGTAAATCCGCATGAAGACCTCAATATTTCTTTCGAAAAAAACAGATATAGCTTGTTTTATAAAATGTATGCGGATTTTCAAAAAACTTACTACAATAAAAACAGCACCGAACCCCTTCTATCTTGGGATCTTTTTAAATCACGTGCACCAATTTTCGTCATAGACTGCAGACATCAAAATTAGACTATGAAAACAGGACCTATTGACATTCGCTTGGAGATGAGAACATCCAAAAATATTCCTCCAAACACATCAGCTTTTTGTCTAATGCTGCATGACAGAATTATTGAATATAATCCACTTGATCAAGTTGTTAACAGGATTGTTTGAAAGTTAAATTTAAGTAAAATTTAAAAAAAAAATGTTATTATTAGCTGTAATACCTATAGAATGTTTGAAAATTTACTATGTTTACTCAAGTAACAACAAAAAAAACCAAATGTACTTTTCAGTTACCCATTTAGAACAAATAAAAAAATATTAATAATATCCAACTAACTTGCTTTGTTCTTACTAGATTAAGTGTCTTGTTTCACTCGCTCTCATATACCAAAACCCAAAAAAAAAACATTGTTCGGTATTCAATGTTTTGGCTAAGCATACGTACCAGAACCTAAAACCACACTCATTCAGTGGTTCAGTGCTAAAGTATGCAAGGCTTAAGCAACAAATATGGTATTTTAGTACAAAAACCTAGTTCAGGGGCAAAGTATGCAATGCTTTTACGACAAATATGCAACATTTAGTACGAAAAAAACCTATGTAACAACTGGGTCAAAGGAATGCATGCATTTGTATGGAAATCATACCATGCATGTATGCATGCATGCCAAGTTGACGCAGGAGTTACCTATTTATACTACTCTTATGCGTTTTACTTGTACATTTTCATCAGTTGGGGAGATTATAGCGTTTTCATCCATCCTAGAACGAGCGAGAATTAGATCATGACGAGCATCGGAAATAATTTTTTATAATCTTCGGCAAAACCCAAAAGCTTATTCAATGGAATGCAGTAGTTAAAATGAAATGGATTCAAATAAATAACTGAATCAGGAGACCATGAAAGTAGGAATAGGTGCACTAGTGGAGCGACCGTTACAAAGTTGAGAATTTGAATATTTGAAATTTGAAAAAAGGTCAATGTAAGAGATGGGATCGTGTCTTGTATAAATAAATGAATAGGTGCAGTAGTGGAGCGAGCGTTACACAGTTGAGAATTTGAATATTTGAAATTTGAAAAAAGGTCAATGTAAGAGATGGAATCGTGTCTTGTATAAATAAATGATTTTATATGTAAGTCACAAAACCCAATGTACGATGTTGTTTATGGTTGTTTGTAACGATGCGACACACGGTGTCGTCTTTTGATAGGTATTGCATTGATGTACCTAAATAAGAATATTCTTATTGACGGATAAACCAACAGAGGATTCTGAATATAAAACTGCTATGTTAGATTTGTTTAAAAAAGGAAAATGGAAAGGGTCAAGATACAGGTAAAGGAATGTTTGATTGTTTGTAAAAAAGGGGCAAATTATGATGACGATTGAAAGTGGTTTCTAGTAAATTTTATTGTTGACGATGCGAGTCATAAAACCTAATTTTCGAACTAATTTATGACTGCAAAGGATAGACGTCGTACACCTTCGTTGCCTCCTATTTGATAGGTATTGTATTGTATTGATGAACAAAATAATCAAATATTGATATCTAAGGATAAATTAACAGAGGATTCTGAATACTAAATTGGTAGTGGAATGCTATATTTGTTTGAGGGGGAAAGGCAGGTCAAATAAATGCGCTGAGTGTCAGGAGTGGTAATTTTTCAATAGGAAGATATGGTGCGATGTTGTTTATGACTCTGCCCATTAGACCAACCGATCGTTAAACGGTTGAAAATTTGAAAATTTGAAAATATAAAAAAAGTCAATGAAAGAGATGGGAACGTGTCTTGTATAAATAAATGATTTAATTAGCAAGTCACAAAACCTAATGTGCGATGTTGTTTATGGTTGTTTGTAAGGATTTGTATTGATGAACAAAATAATCAAATATTGATATCTACGGATAAATCAACAGAGGATTCTGAATATAAAACTGGTAAGGGAATGCTATATTTGTTTGAGGGGGAAAGGCAGGTCAAATAAGTGCACTGAGTGTCAGAAGTGGTAATTTTTCAATAGGAAGATATGGTACGATTTGTTGTTCATTCTACCGTGAGATTTGCCATGTACCCTTCAATACAAACAATAAACATTATGGATGTCTTGCTCTTTGTTCGCAATGTCAGAGATTTCCAATATGTAAGGAAACTCAGAATCAAATTTTATGCCCCAACTGCAATCGAAATTTTAAAGGAACAGAATGTTATGACAACAACAACATCAACAACAACAACAACAACAACAACAACAACAACAACAACAACAACAACAGCAGCAGCAGCAGCAACAACAACAACAACAAAAACAACAACAACAACAACAACAACAACAACAACAACAACATCAACAACAACAACAACAACAACAACAACAACAACAACAACAACAACAGCAACAACAACAACAATAGTAACAACAACAACAGCAGGATCAACACCATCAACTACAACAGCAACAACAACAATGTGTGTTTGTTCGTGTAAAAATAAAAGAATAAAGAAAGTTCTATCAATTAGATTTTTTAAATTTATTTTTTTCATTTTATTCCATACATTTTATAGGATTTCATTTTTATTTATCCAGGAGTTATGTTCTGTTGGAAATCCCAACCACTTAACAAAAACTTTATTGCCTCTTGTTTGTAGAACTTTTTCTACGAGAAATACATCTTCACTTTTTGATTTTATTAATTCTTCATCATAGAAACCGCCTTGTACGGGTTTTCCTTCAAAGTCTTCAAGAAGATATGTTATAGGGTTAGTTTCTTGGATTTTTCTTATTTTAAAGATCTCAGTTGTCCAGTTCGGGGTGTATCCCTTTTCAAATACATGTTTATATTTGCTGATTCTTACTTTATCACCGACCTTACATTTTTTTTTAGTTATTTCTCTTTTCTTGCTTTTGAAAAGTGGTAATATAGATTTTGAATTTTTCTTCGTTACATCTGCAGGATAACATTTAATGGTTTTGTGAAAAGAATGATTGTAATCATGTAGTAATTTCTTATAAATATTCATCCATTTATAGCTGCCATTGAAACTAAATTCTTTCCACATTTTTTCTTTTAAAGTTCGTTTGAATCTTTCAACAATAGAGGCCTTTAATGAACTAAAAGTAGAGTAATGGTTAATTTTATATTTTCTCATTAAGCTATTAAACGTTTTGTTGAAAAATTCCTTTCCATCGTCCGTTTGCAAATTTTTGGGGGTTCTAGAAGAATCCATAAATATTTGTTCCATTCCTTTTGCAATAGTGATTCCTTTTTTGTTTTTCATTGGGATGGCCCATGCGAATTTCGAAAAAGTATCGATGACTGTCATTAAATAATTAAACCCCGTGTTTTGAGAACTATAGGGAATCATTTCAACAAGATCAGCCTGCCATAAATCATCATAACCTTTAATGATAACATGACGTCGTTTGAAATTTCTACGTGCAGGCTTATGCAACTCTTCCACAACCTGTCGTTTACTCATATTTATAAGGAGTGAATTCATCAAACAAAAAAGAAGTCTTTTATATAGGTATATAGCATGTATTATTTTTTATTTACTTTATTCCAATTTTTATAAAATAACATTAGTTTCTTAATTCTAACTAATCGATTTTCTATCATGTAGCAAGCGCATGTATCCGGTCCGAGTTGACACTGGTTTGATGACCAACAACAATTGGAGTAATGGTGACCATGAATTGAGTCAACGTAAAATCCGTTTTCGAATCGTTTAAGAAAAGATAGAACTTATAAACTCTTCATGGTGTTCATTTAATATTTCTCCATGATTTTTTAAGAAATCACAAATATCTTTTATTATTTTGTCTGAGTCCATTTTAAGTTCCTTGTTGTTTAAGTTTCGAATGCTAACTAACAAATTTTATTTTATTTATGAAAATTGAAAGTCTCATCTTCATTTTCACTTATATGTATATATATATATAAGATACAGATATATAAAACTAATACAAATATAACAACATTTTTTACTTATTTTCATCTAATGGGCGTAAAGGGTTCATTAGGAAATATCGTCTTCATAATATGTTCAATATTGTTTCTTATTTTCTCCTCAATATACTTTTCTTCTTCTATGGAGCCATTAAGTTTTTGAGAAATTGATTGCGATGCCATGTTTTCTTGTTCCATATTTTTTATCGTTTCCTTTATCGAAGAGTCTATGTGGGTTTTTAGCATTTGAATTTCCTTATTAAAAGTGGATAAAACTTCCATTAAAGAAGAATTTATGTGGTTTATAATGCTTGTTTCCTTAAAATTTATTAGATCATCAACATATCCTCTGCAGACAGCTTGGTGTGGAAATCTAGGTTTTTTTCCTATGTTGTTTAAATATCTATGCCCCATATCAAAATCACCCGATGGTAGGATTTTAAATCCGATTGCTTGAGGGCCTACATCATCTAAGCTTTTTTTTGAAAAGGCTTGGAGCTCCTACCGAACTTGTCAACGTTCATCTTGTATATGCAAGTATTATGGTTTAGATTAATCTTAATATATGATATTTGATTCTTTTAGTTCTTCAATTATAGAATTGATTTCATTCTGATGGTTATTATTGCCAGCATTTTTTGATGCTGTTAAAAGTCTAAGTCTATTGACAAGTTCATTAGGATCATTCCAGAACACATATTCCATATTTTTGTTTGTGTATTTCATTTCAGTAGTATCAGAATAAGATCCTCCGGTTTTTTCACTTTCAGCTTTAAGTCCGACAACAAGTTTTTTAATTATTTGAGTATATTTTGTACCTCTGTTACCCTTCATTCGTGAAGAACTCTCATGATTTATTCTAATGGGTGATTTTTTTAAGGTTAGGATTTTCATGCATTAGTATTTGACAGATCACGCGGGATTTCAGACATGGTGTCAAAGAGAAAGATGCTCAGTATGCTTTGACATTTCATCATGAATAGACTTACTAACGAGAAACGCTTGCAAATCATTGAATTTTATTACCAAAATCAGTGTTCGGTTCGAAATGTGTTTCGCGCTTTTTTATCGACAAATTTTGTTCAGCGATGAGGCTCATTTCTGGTTGAATGGTTACGTAAATAAGCAAAATTGCCGCATTTGGAGTGAAGAGCAACCAGAAGCCGTTCAAGAACTGCCCATGCATCCCGAAAAATGCACTGTTTGGTGTGGTTTGTACGCTGGTGGAATCATTGGACCGTATTTTTTCAAAGATGCTGTTGGACGCAACGTTACGGTGAATGGCGATCGCTATCGTTCAATGCTAACAAACTTTTGCCAAAATGGAAGAACTGAACTTGGTTGACATGTGGTTTCAACAAGATGGCGCTACATGCCACACAGCTCGCGATTCTATGGCCATTTTGAGGGAAAACTTCGGAGAACAATTCATCTCAAGGAATGGACCGGTAAGTTGGCCACCAAGATCATGCGATTTGACGCCTTTAGACTATTTTTTGTGGGGCTACGTCAGGTCTAAAGTCTACACAAATAAGCCAGCAACTATTCCAGCTTTGGAAGACAACATTTCCGAAGAAATTCGGGCTATTCCGGCCGAAATGCTCGAAAAAGTTACCCAAAATTGGACTTTCCGAATGGACCACCTAAGACGCAGCCGCGGTCAACATTTAAATGAAATTATCTTCAAAAAGTAAGTGTCATGGACCAATCTAACGTTTCAAATAAAGAATCGATGAGATTTTGCAAATTTTATGCGTTTTTTTTTAAAAAAAAGTTCTCAAGCTCTTAAAAAATCACCCGATATGTGCGTTGGTTTTTTGTAAAATTTTTCCATATTCTTCTAAGTCATTAGCATCATATTTGTGCTTACGTTGATTTTTCTTTAACATCAACTCAATGAGACCAGGAGTTCGACTAAAAGTTTCACCACCAATTATAATATCATTTTCATTCATTTCAAAGTTGCAACTGCCTATTTTAACAGTTTGTGTGTTCACATCAAAATATGGGCCATAATTTGTATCACGATTCGATTCTGATAATATTTTTTGGGTGAAAGAAGATGTTTTGTCAGGCTCGCTCATACTTTTTGTTAAGAAAGGCATCCTGTTAGAACCTGTATTATTTTTTGGAGTGCTGAAAATAAGAGAATCGTCTATGCTTTTCAATTCCTGTGTTAGTGGATTTGTTTGTTCATGATCTGTTTCGTTCTTTTCATCAAACGATTTGAATAGAAGTTTACGATTTTTAAGTTTCTCTTGCTGAAAGTTGTCTTTCCTTTCATTCTCAATCAATTTTTTCAACGGCTCAACAATAGGTTTGAATGTGTTTTCCAATTGAGTTTCTCTCATATTTTGACCAGTTTTAAGTTGTAAATATTTATTTTTAAGCACATTTTTAGTTTTCACTAGATCTTTTAACATGTTTTCATCCATTTTTATGATTTATGAAAAAATTATTTGCCTTTAACAAGCAAACTGTCTCAAACAGTGGTGTTGTCAGAATGTTTGGATTTTAAATGATAATAGTGTATTTATAGCAATGCAATTTTATTGAAACTATTTTTGTAGCGACCTTTTATAATACTGCTTTCCTTGTCTATAACCAGGAATCCAAAATTATCACCCCAGCAGTGAGAACACAACTCCTTAAATTGATTAAATGTCATGTCTGAATTAATATGATCTTTGTAAACATGCTTTAAATTCAACTCATCTTGTTTGAAAAGAATGATAAAGTTAGCATTGTCTCTGATCAAATGTTTTGGTATATGAGTATATGACTGACATAAGTAAAAGCTGTCAACCCCGTTATGCCGTCCCATACAAAAATAGTCTCTTATGTTGTTTTGTTTCTGACATGCAACATCATCGAATATGGAAACTGAATTTCCTTTAGCTTCTGATGGTGTCATTATTTCACAATTGTTTGAAAATTCATTGTATTCCATTCCTTTGATAGATGTTATTAGCGTTTTTAGATATTGATATTTTGGCTGATGTAAAGATTTAGAATAAATATAAATATTTTCAAACTTCAATCCATTAGGGTCAAGAAGAATGCTAAGCATTACATTTGTTTTCCCACAGTTTGAAGGTCCTACGATAATTCCACGAATACTGTTTGGAAACAAGGATCCATGCTTCTTTTTAGTTTTTAAATTGCAATCAAAATTTTTTACTTTTATAATTTCTAACTGCTTAACGAACCGCATAATGATGACTAACAACTTTTGAAATAAGACATCTAGTTTTTATATACAGGGTGGGCCGTTAATAAGTGCACTTTTTGTCTCGCTCTAACTCCCGAACGAAATAACCGAGACGCGCGGGGATGGTATCTCCTTGCAGCTCGAGATCTAAATTTTTAGTCGCAATGAGTCCGTTCACGGGAGAGCAGCGCGCTTTCTGCGTTCGCGCCTTTTATGAAAACAATCGCTCATACGTGACTGTTCCTCGGCTTTTTCGGGTAAAGTTTGGATTACGCAACATCACCGAGTGTCCAAGTACGAATGTAATCAAAAAATGGAGCGTAACATTCGAGGCAACGGGATCAACGCAAAAACTTCGACCTACAGGACGCCCACGTTCCAGGCGGACTGCAGAAACAATTGAACGCGTACAAGCTTCTGTGCGCGAGGATCCAAGAAGCTCTACACGGAAACGCGCTGCGGCCCTGGGAGTACCCAGAACGACTTTACGTCGCATTTTACGGGATGATTTGAAGTTATACCCTTACAAAATTGAGATTGTCCAAGATTTGAAAGAATCCGATTTTGTTTCACGGTTCAATTTTGCAACAGAAATGTTACGGAGATTCCCTCACTTCAATAACATTATCTTCTCAGACGAAGCTCATTTTCATGTCAACGGATTTGTTAATCGACAAAATTGTCGATACTGGGGAACAGAAAATCCACGCTTAAAACATGGACGACCGTTACACTCTGCGAAAGTGACCGTTTGGGCCGGAATAGCCAAGTGGGGGATCATAGGGCCGTATTTTTATGAAGATCGATACGGGCGTAATGTTACTGTTAATTCAGAGCGTTATGTTTCGATGCTTAGAGATTTTTTAGCTCCAAAACTGCAAGAATCGAGTGGTTACACTATTGACACCTGGTTCCAGCAAGATGGCGCTACCTGCCATACAAGTAACGACTCTCTGGAGGTCGTTAGAGAAATGTTTCCTCGAAGGTTGATATCGAGGAGGGGTGATATTGCTTGGCCACCCAGGAGCCCTGACTTAACGCCACCGGATTTCTTTTTATGGGGCTACCTCAAGAGTAAGGTGTACTCTAATAATCCTTCAACGACGGCTGAATTAAAAGCGAACATTGAAGAAGAAATCCGCTTAATCACTCCGCAACTTTTGACAAAAGTGTTCCAAAATCTCAGAGTCAGATTGGAAGAGTGCTGTAGGCGAAATGGACAATATTTGGATGATTTAATTTTTAAAAAATAAAAATTCATTTCGTTTTGTATAATTTAAAATAAATATTTCATGAAAAAGCGCTACAGTTGTATTAATATAATTTTTTTTTAAGTGCACTTATTTACGGCACACCCTGTATTTCTAATCATATATGTTTTAGCCCTCGACTAAGAAGGTATATTAATTATAATATGATTGAGCACAACACTAAAAAGCAGGAACATAAAAAAAGAAAATCATTTAAAGGAGATGGGCTTTTAAATAAAGCTATTGACAAACTACCATTCGAACTACATATTCCTTCTTATAATTATTGTGGTCCAGGAACGAAATTGGAAGAACGATTACGTAGAGGAGATAAGGGAATTAATCAATTGGATGAGGCTTGTCGACTACATGATATTGCATATTCTAAAAGTAGTTCTCTCTCAGATCGACACGTTGCCGACAAAGCTCTAACAGAACAGGCTTGGAAAAGATTCAAAGCAAGCGACTCTTCTGTCTCTGAAAAGTTAAGTGGACTTTTAGTCACCAACATGATGAAAGCAAAGACAAAATTTGGTATGGGGAATAAAAAGGCAAGATCTGTCAATAGAAAAACTATCAAAACTAAACCCAAAAAGACTTGCAAAAGAAGTATTTTTAAAAAGGTTATAAGTGAGGCAAGAAATGCTATTAAAAACAATGTCAATTGTTGCGGTACAACCTCTATAGCAAATATTGCTGTTAAGGCCGCAAATCGCACAGCGATTGTCAGACCCATTCTTACCTATGGCTCTATTGTATGGTGGAAGGCGGTGGAAAAATCAAGCTATCTCAAGAACCTAAATAAGGTACAGAGACTAGCTTGTATAGGAATAACAGGGGCTCAAAGATCCACACCACAAGCTGGATTGGAAATGATCTTGGACCTCCCGGCTCTGGATGAGTTCATAAGGTGCACGGCAGCCAAAACTGCAATTCGTTTAAGAGAATTGTGTTTTTGGAGGCAGAGCACTTATGGCCACGGGTCAATCTTACAAAGTTATGACACGATTCCAGGACTGAGGGAGACCACCGATTATATCCCCCCTTTACTAGATTTCGACAGGAAGTTTTCTATTTTCATACCAGACAGACAGGGTTGGGATCCTAATTCACTTATAAGTAAACAGGGTATCCCTTTCTACACTGACGGTTCAAAAATGGAATCAGGAACAGGTGCTGGAGTGTTTTGCCAATCTCTAAACATCAGAGCGTCATATACACTCCCGGCTGACTGTAGTGTCTTTCAGGCCGAGATCTTTGCCATTGGAAAAGCAGCTGAACTGGCACATCAAGAAAATCTAAGCTCTTCGGAGATTACTTTTTTCGTGGACAGCCAGGCTGCTATCAAAGCCTTAGCCAGTGAGACCATAAGATCAAAAGCAGTTTTAAACTGTAAGAAAGAATTAAACAAAATCTGCCACACTAACCAGGTAAAGCTCTGCTGGGTTCCCGGACATAGCAATATAGAAGGGAATGATATAGTAGATGAACTAGCCAGGAAAGGGTCAGAAGCAGACACCAGTAGTAGCGACCATTCAGTCAGGGGACCACTCGTCCCGATTGGGGTACTCAAGAGGAAGATAGACCTTAAACTAAAAGAGAAAATCAATATCTCCTGGAAATCCAGGGACGATTGTGTAATCTCTAGAAGTTTATGGCCTAACACAAATGAAAAGGAAACTCGGTATATTCTATCGCTGAGTAAAAAGAACATTAAAATCCTGATAGGTGTACTAATAGGTCATTGCGCCATTGGCACAATGGCTAACAGAATAGGGGCATTTGCACCCGATTTTTGTAGGAGCTGTCAGGATGAGGAAGAAATGGAAACCATTAAACACCTGCTCTGCGACTGTCCGAACCTCCAAACCAGCCGACTCCGTCATTTCGGAAACAGGTTTGTTGGAGAACTGGATGATCTAGCACAGGTCTCAATGGCAAGCATGAGGAAATTTATAGATAGCACAGGCTGGTTCGTCAACGAGCCAGTCTACGCTAATCGACAGAATTGAGGAACATCGTTGCTAAAATTTTTACTTTTACAGGGGATCACAATGGACCAGTAGGCCCCCGTGTACGCAACAGCTTCATGCTGTGCACACCCCTTGCAACCTAACCTAACCTAACCTAAGGCCGCAAAAAATGTCTTAAAAAATAAGAAAAAACAGGACATTACCACACCGAGAATAATCCCACTTCCAAAGAGTGGTGGTTTTCTCCCACTTCTAGCTCCTATTCTCGCTGGTCTATCAGCTGTGGGTTCTTTGACAGGTGGAACAGCTGGCGTAGTAAAAGCCATCAATGATGTACGAGCTGCTAAAAGGCAATTTGAAGAAAACAAACATCATAATCAGGCTATGGAATCGGTTGCTATTCAAGGAAATGGATTATTCTTACGTCCATATAAAAATGGTCTTGGCCTTTTTCTTAAAACTCCAAATGCAAAAAACTAATTACCCTGCTACCTAACCACCCCTTAAGCAATTTGGAAATTGATCACTTTGGAAAGAAGAACTTAAAGAATTTTAGAGGAGTTTTCATGCGAGATTCATTACCAAGGACATCATTCGATAAAGAATGTGGTGTTTTAAATTTGGATGATGAAGCTGGGATGGGTACTCATTGGGTAGCATATATTATAAACAAAAACAAAAATGTTATTAAGTATTTTGATAGTTTTGGAAATTTGAGACCACCAACTGAAGTTATAAGCTACCTTGGTAGTAAAATAAATTATAATTATATCCGAGAACAAGACTTCGATACATTTATATGTGGCCACTTATGTTTAAGATTTTTACTGGAACAATGTAATATTATTTTTTAAAAACTTAATAAGAATTGAATAAAATGACGTAGAAAAATCAAAACTGTATCATTTGTCTTTTAATCGAGATGTCGTTAACACTTACTTTGAGTGGAAATGAATCAACTCTGAATGCCGAGTATTTCCCACCAATTGTACTGAAGTCTAATTAATATGTATGTGGGCTTATAGATTTTCAAACATATAACTCTATACCAAATGTAGATGAGTTTAATAACTTGTTACATGTGGGTGATAACGTTATAACGTTTCCTATTGGTTCCTATGAGATAGAAGATATTAATAATTTAATACAAACAAAAATTATTGAAATTAATAAAAACAAGAAAAGTGGTTCAAAAAAAGAGTGAAATTAAAATCAAGGCAAATAACAATACTTTAAAATGTGAAGTAATTAGCTCAGAAGACATTGACTTCTCTAAACCAAATTCTATTGGAGCTATTTTGGGGTTTAGCAAAAAAATTCTTGAGGCAAATTTATATCATGAATCAGATCTTTATGTTGATATTAACAGAGTAAATGCTGTCCGCATTGAATGTAATATCATAGAAGGAACGTATATTAATAACCAAACAGCACACATCTTACATGAATTTGCTGTTAAAGTAAGTCCAGGCTATAAAATCATTGAAGCTCCGAGGAATGTTATTTATTTACCTGTGAACGTCAAGCGGATAACATCACTGTGTTTAAAGTTTGTTGATCAAGACGGAAAAGATATCAATTTCAGAGGAGAAAAAATAACTGCCCGATTACATTTAAAGCCGGAAACATGATTGTATATGAACATATAATAAATTCAATTTCTTATAAAAACAACACACAAAATAATTTGATACTTAATCCATCTTCAAACTCAACTGCGGTAACATCTCTTCTTACTAAAGATAATCGGGACTTTGTAATATCATTAGGATACACATTAAAACATTAAAAAAAAAAAAAAAAAAAAAAAAAAAAAGAGAAATATGCTAAACATTTTTCAAGAACCGGAGATTAATGAAAGTATTTCTAAATACGAATATCATACTTATTCACCGTATCAAAACAATTTTGATCGCAATGACATCATTCAGATTTTTTTACAACATCAAAATCTTAATGTTCTTCCTTCAGAAAGTTTTTTGTATGTTGAAGGAACAATTTCAAAAGCAGATGGAAAAGAGATACTCACTACAAAACTTGTTAATAATGCAATGGCTTTTCTCTTTGATGAAATACGATATGAACTGAATGGCAAAGAAATTGACTGTAATCGAAATGTTGGATTAACATCAACGATTAAAAATTATTTATCTTTATCCAAAAATGAAAGTGATATGCTACTGAATGCATCTTGGTCCCCCGACTCAGCTATTAATTTGAAACCACTACATTTTAATTATTGTATTCCACTGAACAGACTTTTTGGGGTTCGCCGAAGATTATAAAAAAATTATCCCAAATGCCCGACATGATCTAATTATTACACGGGCTAGAATTGATGAAAATGCACTTATATCCCCAACAGATGAAAATGTTCAAATAAAACTTCACAAGGTTCAATGGAAAATACCGCATGTGACTTTATCAGATGCTATGAAATTAACTCTATACAAATCTATAAACAAAAATAGTTTTATGAAAATTGCTTTTCGAAACTGGGATCTTTATGAATACCCCACGCTATCAACTTCTACCCATCATATCTGGAACGTGAAGACAACAACACAAATAGAGAAACCTCGTTACATTATCCTTGCTCTACAAACTGAAAAAAATAAAAAATTATCTGCTGACCCTACATTTTTTGCTCATTGTGATCTAACAGACTTAAAAGTTTATCTAAACTCCGATGTCTACCCGCATGAAGACCTAAATATATCTTTTGAAAGAAACAGATATAGTTTGTTGTACAGAATGTATACCGATTTTCAGAAAACATACTATAATAAATCTAACACCGAACCATTACTTTCCTGGGAGCTATTTAAATCGCGTTCCCCAATTTTTGTTATAGACTGCAGAAATCAAAACGAAACCTTAAAAACAGGACCTGTCGACATACGCTTGGAGATGAGAACATCGAAAAATATACCAGCAAACACATCAGCTTACTGTCTTATGCTCCATGATCGTATCATTGAATATAATCCACTTGATCAAGTAGTCAATAGAATTGTTTGAATTCAGAAATGAAAAATGTAAACATGTTTAAATAAAATAAATAAATTTAAACAGTATTTTGTTTGTTTTTCTTTATACGTTAATTCAGGTTCTCATTGGGGCTGCTTCCGTTGCGCTAGTTGTTTTGATATTTTTTTTGTTATTGATCTATCGAGCTTCGAAAATTTTTATGAAATAAAAACAACATACATTTTTTTTGATTAGTTAATTTTTTCAGCACAAGTTTTTAATACATTTTTACATTTTATTATAATTTTTACAATGTTTGACATAATTAGTTTGTTTGTTTTTCTATATATTTTTAAGCAGGCTTGTATCGTTGTCTTTTAAATCCATATGGTAGCGAACTATGGTCTTCAAGAAAATGACGTTTTTCAGATTTAACGCTGTAGGTTTTTATTTCTGGAATGGTTATCACCTGATGGTCTTTCGTTCGTCGAATGTTTTCTGATTTTATTAAAATTTTTTCACTGCCTGAAGAAGATGAATTTAGTACAGATTCTTTAATTGAGTCAAAATTAATTTGTTGAGATGCTGCATAATTAAGAAAAATCCCTTTCACTTTGCAGACAACGTATTCCATATTGTCTCTTGCACTAAACACTTTATACGAATAATTCTTAGGTCCTCCACTAACGAATTCTGTGATATAGCTTCCAACTCCATAAGTTTCCAATTCGTCTGTCATATCACCGATGAATTGTCCAGTAGGAGGTTCGAATTCTCCTTCACGACTTATGTAAATAACCGAATCAGTATCGTAATACAAAACTCTTTCTCCTAAGCTCTCCAGGTAGTTATAAAGTTTAAGCCGAGCTAAAGTTGTTGTGTAAGCAGCAACACAGACATTTACTGTGGATAAAGAGTCGATAGCTTCTTCTTTCATCTCGAAGTTAACGACGACGTTTTCTTCATTTACAGGAAGAATGTGAAGCACTTCAATAGATGGATGCGTTAGCAAATGAAAGAAAGTTGAAGGGTTGTTCACAACGATAGTTTGAAGTTGATTTTCGCGTTGTCCAAACTTTCCCCAAAACGAATTTAGTATCAGTTTTGCAAGTGATCTCTTTCCTGGATTATTACATATCTCTGAAAATTCCAGCTGAATATTTTCTTTTTGAAGAAAATCAGAAACATATTTTTCCTTTTTTTGCTGAGACGAACACTCACTTGGCCAGCCAGATGCTTCTTGTTTTATTTTTAGAAACTTATTCATCATAGATGTGAACAGCCCATCATCTAAATTTTTATCCGGGTTATACTGGACTACATTATATTCCCATATTTCAAATATATTGAGTATGATGTATCCTTTTTCCACTGCTTTATTAACCTCGTCAATTACCCAAGTCCCTACCAATGCTCTTTGCTCATCAGTATGAGCACACAATTGTTCATTGTTTTTTTCATCACTGCAACTTCTACACAATGAAAACATGAGCTTGTCATTTTGTTTCATTGGTAATACCGGATGCAACAGGTTTTCTGGAGGTAAAATTTTACATTTTACGAGCCCATTCATTCCTTCCAAATTCGACGTAGTTGAGCAGGCTGCATCACCAGTGATGTGGATCTTAGGATGTCCAGTGGGGAATTTTCCATTCTTACACACCCACGGGTAAAGAGAGCATATATCAATGTACTTTATCTTTTCCCCTTTTTTGCATTTATAGAAATCGACGACATTTCCGGTTCGACCGCCATAAAAAGCATCGCAAAGATTTAGAGGGGAACTTTGAACAAGTTGGTGGGAGTTTAAGAAATCTCTGTCTTCTTTTTTAAACGACTTGAGATTCTTCCGAAACACACAAGACCACATTTCAATTACCTCGTAACCGAAATCCCTCAGTCTTTCTGTCCTCGCTTTTGTTGTCTCATACCTTCGGTTCAACGTGTCATTCTCGTTTTCGTGCAGAGGATCATCCCGTCTATGCTTCAAGCAGAGAGGGTGGCCATGGTAATAGCATCCGTGGTACTCAAAAATTTGGTTGGTTTCTTGACAAAAACCATCAACTTTTACACCGTGTATAACTACCTCTTTGCCTCTATACGAATGTTGGATAGTTATGTTCCTTTGCTGTTCTTCCCAAATCATCCACTTGATAGCTTCTGTTGACTGGTTGTCAATGCATCTGTATCCTTTTTTAGGTATTAACCCGATGGTGTTTGGCTTAAGAAAGTTACGTCTATATAAAAGATTGCAAGCTTAAGCAATCGTTACCGATTCTAAAAATGGTTCAACGTTACATTGGGTAAGAAATAATTTTCTAAATTGCAAGCAAGCCCCCGTCAAAATTTTGACATCACTCTTGCAGTATTCTATAAGTTCTTGCTTCATTTCAAAAGTATCATTTTGATGTTCTGAATGCCATTTTAAGAAAGTATTACGCTCTTCCGACCTCATAGAATTAGCATTGTAATATTCTATTGCTGGCAATGTTCCTTTGTATTCTTCATTTTCAATAGTGTTGAAGAGGTATGGAAAGTAACCTTTCTTTAAAACAGGTGGCAAGTCGAATGCCTTTCGGAGCTTTGATAAGGCCATAGGAAAGTAGTGTATTGAGTCGATAAATTTTACATTTCCTATTAACATCAATATTATCTTTGTTCCTCGCATAATCAATTCAGGGCTTAGTACTGTTTTCTCTAAGACATGGTTTAAAATGAACTGATGGTCATAGGCTTGAGCATTGTGGGCAATCACAACCACATTTTTAAATTTTTTTCGAATTTCAAGTATATATTGAACAAATTTAGGTACAACGTCTTCTCCTTGTAGAACGTTCAATGACAATTTACAATATTTACAGAAATGCAAATCAGGATGCTCGCAATGACTACATTTGTTTTGAAAGACGCATAAATTTGGTTCATGTTTTGTTATAAAAGCTTTGTTTGTTGTTGTTGCTTCATCTCCGTCATTCCAAATTTTTTCTCCAATTACTTTTTCTTGGAGACTTTCTAGATCATAAAATACATACAAGACATTTTTCAAATCAGGTTTTCTCGTATTAGGTATAATAAAACACTTATGGTCTTCAGGAACATGTACTTTACAGTTCTACACAAATATGTTGTCGACTTCCTCCATAGGATTTTAAACAACCAAGACATCTTTTTATTTGCTCACAGATAGACTGTTTTCCTGACGAGCCGCTCGTTTTGTGGTTGTCATAGCATCCTGTTCCTTTAAAATTTCGATTACAGTCGGGGCATAAAATTTGTTTCTGAGTTTCCTTACATATTGGAGAACTCTGACATTGCGAACAAAATGCAAGACATCCATAATGTTTACTCTTTGTATTGTAAGGTACATGGCAAATTTCACAGTAGAAAGAACAGCAAAATGCGGCAGTTAAAGATTTAATGACATTAAAATGATTATTATAATATAATAAATATATTTTTTTATCGTTTCTGTCATTTGAAACTCCTTCGTAAATTAATTTACGGCCTTTTGTTCTGTGCTCGTAAACAGTTATTTTATAGTTTCTTAAATGAGTTTGAAATAATTTGAACTCATCAATTCCACAACCTCCTGGTGGTATTTGGATTCCAGTATCGTTCAGAAGTTTCAGCGCTCTCTCAGTTTGGATATTGCCTATATCTTTTCGTATACTATCAAAATTGTATTCCTTGTCCGTGTATGCCTTTGCTACCACCAGAGCTCGAGGCAAGCATAATTTTTCTGTGTTTTTTACAGAAATAATTCCTCTGCGATTGGCACATTCTTCGTTAAACGAATTGAACATGGAGGTAGGTTTTCTTCCTTCTCCAGCTGGCATTTCAACTGATGTTATGGATAAAGTAAAATCATCAGTGCTTGAGCCATCAGAATTACTCTGGAATATTTTGGAAATCATCTCCCAAACATCATCCATGCTGAGCTCTGAACAGGTTTTGTAATTAATCCATCCACTACCTCGCTCATGAGAAAAACTTTTTCCCGAAAATGTTATCCCCACCTTGTCGGATTCCTTTAGACCTTCCACGGCAAATCGTACCATGTCTTCAATGGCCTTTCTTATCCATGAAGTTGGTTCTTCATGCCTTGGAATAGGGTTGATTTTAAAATCTATTTTCCGGCCATTTAAGTTGAACCGTTTAATTTTTGTGTTAATATCTGCCAAAACTTGAATTCGCTGAAATTAAAAATAACAACACAGGAAAAAATTATTTTTTTTTTAAATTTTTATTTTATTTAAAATAGTGTTTTTGTGAATTAATTAATTCATTTTGTGTATTTAGGAAGAGTGTAGGCAAAATATGTTCTACCTCTTCAATTAAAATTTCATTTTTTTGCTTCCTCCCTCTTCGGAGCTTCTGTTGGTGTTGTTGCTGTTCTTGTTGATGTTGCTGTTGTTCATGTTGCTGCTGTTCATGTTGCTGCTGTTGATGTTGTCCTTGTATTCCTTGTAGATGTTGTTGTTCCTGCTGTTTGTGTTGCTCCTGCTGTTGGTGTTGCTGTTGTTGTTGATGCAACTGATGTTGATAAGTTTGTTGCACCTGTGCTGGTTGCTCCTTCTCGTGGAAATCGATCACAAAGGAGCGATCGAAAGGCTCCACGACTTCCAGACAGAGCGTGTGTAGCTCCTTGATGTCCTCCTCTTCCATTTGGGCATTACACCTTTTTGGTAGGAATACCTAAAAATAAAAGTTTATTATAATTTTTTAAAGAAAATAGTAAGAACAATTTAAGCATACCACATATTCGTCTAACTCGACCAAAATTTGTTGGCCAAACTTGGTTGCTATCCTTTTGGCAGAAGTAATGGGAAACTTCCTCTTCTGAACCAATTTAGATAGAGAGAGAAGTGGTTTCCTGGTTGAACTTGTCGGCTCCTCCTTGCGTACACTCACTGCAGATTTAATTTTTTTTAAAAAGTTTGACATATTGAATGTGCGTTTTCACTGAAGAACTAAAACTGAATCAAAAACTCAGGCAACTATTGCTTTTATAGTATGGACTGACGAATATTTTGGTCATTTCCCCTAATATGAAACTTAAAAAAATCGAAGAATTACCACTCCTGGCACTCAGTGCATTTATTTGACCTGACTTTTCCCCTCAAACAAATATAGCATTCCACTACCAATTTAATATTCAGAATCCTCTGTTGATTTATCCGTAGATATCAATATTTGATTATTTTGTTCATCAATACAATACCTATCAAATAGGAGGCAACGAAAGTGTACGACGTCGATCCTTTGCAGTCATAAATTAGTTCGAAAATTAGGTTTTATGACTCGCATCGTCAACAATAAAATTTACTAGAAACCACTTTCAATCGTCATCATAATTTGCTTCTTTTTTTACAAACAATCAAACATACCTTTACCTGTAACTTGACCCTTTCCGCTTTCCTTTTTTAAAACAATCTAATATTCTTTAACAGTTTTATATTCAGAATCATCTGCTTATTTATTCATCAACCGTGTGTCGCATAGATCCTTTACAAACAACCATAAACAACATCTTACATTAGGTTTTGTGACTTGCTAATAAAATCATATATTTATACAAGACACGTTCCCATCTCTTTCATTGGCTTTTTTTAAATTTTCAAAATTTTCAAATTTTCAACCGTTTAACGATCGGTTGGTCTAATAGGCAGAGTCATAAACAACATCGCACCATATCTTCCTATTGAAAAATTAACACTCCTGACACTCAGTAAATTTATTTGACCTGCCTTTCCCCCTCAAACAAATATAGCATTCCACTACCAATTTAGTATTCAGAATCCTCTGTTGATTTATCCGTAGATATCAATATTTGATTATTTTGTTCATCAATACAATACAATACCTATCAAATAGGAGGCGACGTCGATCCTTTGCAGTCATAAATTATTTCGTTAATTAGGTCTCGTGACTCACATCGTCAACAATAAAATTTACTAGAAACCACTTTCAATCGTCATCATAATTTGCCCCTTTTTTACAAACAATCAAAGATTCCTTTACCTGTATCTTGACCCTTTCCATTTTCCTTTTTTAAACAAATCTAACATAGCAGTTTTATATTCAGAATCCTCTGTTGGTTTATCCGTCAATAAGAATATTCTTATTTAGGTACATCAATGCAATACCTATCAAAAGACGACACCGTGTGTCGCATCGTTACAAACAACCATAAACAACATCGTACATTGGGTTTTGTGACTTACATATAAAATCATTTATTTATACAAGACACGATTCCATCTCTTACATTGACCTTTTTTCAAATTTCAAATATTCAGATTCTCAACTGTGTAACGCTCGCTCCACTACTGCACCTATTCATTTATTTATACAAGACACGATCCCATCTCTTACATTGACCTTTTTTCAAATTTCAAATATTCAAATTCTCAACTTTGTAACGGTCGCTCCACTAGTGCACCTATTCCTACTCATGAAGCATTTAAAAGCATATCACTCTCATTTTTTGTCAACGATAAATAGTTTTTGATTGTTGTTGTAATTCCCACATTTCGATTGTAATCAATTTCCTTTCCATTCAGCTCATAACGTATTTCGTCGAAGAGAAAAGCCATTGCATTGTTTACAAGACTTGTGCTGACTATTTCTTTTCCATCTGTCCTCGATAGTGATCCTTCAACATATAGAAAACTTTCCGAAGGAAGAACATTAAGATTTTGGTCATGTATGCAAATCTGAACGATGTCATTTTTTTCAAAATTGTTTTGATATGGTGAGTAAGTATGATATTCATATTTAGAAACACTTTCATAGATTTTAGGCTCTTGGAAAATGTTCAACATATTGTTATATTTTGTTTTTGATTTTCAATGTTTGTTTGTATTAAATAATTTATATCTTCTATCTCATACGAACCAATAGGAAGCGAGATAACTTTATCGCCCACAAGTATCAAATTATTAAACTCATCTACATTTGGTATAGAGTTATATGTTTGAAAATCTATAAGCCCGCAAACAAGATTAGATTTCAGTACAATTGGTGGAAAATATTCTGCATTGAGACTTGATTCATTCCCACTTAATGTTAATGTTAGCGACATCCTGGTAAAAAGACAAATGAGACAGTTTTGATGTGTTCACATGGTTTTATTCATTTTTTATTTAAACTTTTGAAAACATTTCAACATTGGTCTAATAAAAATCTTAATCATAAATGTCTACATATAAATATATCAAAATCTTGTTCTCGAATATAATTATAATTTATTTGATTACCAAGATAGTCTATTACTTCAGTTGGTGGTCTTAAATTACCAAAACTATCAAAATACTTTATAATATTTTATTTTTTATTTCTAATATATGTTACCTAATGAGTACCCATACCAGCTTCACTATCCAAATTTATAACGCCACACTCTTGATCCGTAGAGGTTTTTGGTAGTGAGTCTCGCATAAAAACTCCTCTAAAGTACTTGAGATGTTTCTTTCCAAACCGTAGAATATCATGATTATTTAAGGGTCTCTTAGGCAGCAAATCAATCAGTTTTTTGTATTAGGTGTGTTTAGAAATAAACCAAGACCTTTTTTATATGGTTTCAAGTATAACCCCTTCCCTTGAATAGCGACTGCCTCCATTGCCTTATTATGCCGTTTGTTTTCTTCAAAAGCTCTTTTAGCAACATGTACGTCATTGAGTGCTTTTGCAACTCCGGCAACTCCACCTGTTAAAGATCCAACAGCTGATAAACCAGCTAGAATAGGAGCTAGAAATGGAAGAAAACCACCTCTCTTTGGAAGTGGGATTATTCTTGGAGTTTGTATATTTTTAAAAACATTTTTTGCAGCTTTCAGAGCAATATTTGCCAAAGATGTTGTACCACAACAATTGATATTACTTTTAATAGCATTTCTTGCTTCAGTTATGGCCTTTTTAAAAATATTTTTCTTACAAGGCTGCTTCTTTTGTTTACCAGCTCGGCTAGTTTTTTTTTATTCTCTTTATTACCCATACCGAACTTTATTTTCGCCTTCATCATGTTTTTGACCAAAAGGCTGCTTAACTTTTCAGATGTTGAAGAGTCGTTTGCTTTAAATCGTTTCCACGCTTGCTCAGTTAGAATTTTATCAGCAACGTGTCGATCTGGGACAGAGCTACTCTTAGAATATGCAATACCATGCAAACGACAAGCCTCATCCAGTTGATTAATCCCCTTATCTCTTCTACGTAATCGTTTTTCCAATTTAGTTCCGGGGCCACAATAATTATATGAAGGAAGATGTAGCTCAAATGGTAATTTGTCTATAACCGTATTCAAAAGCCCCTTTCCTTCAATTGATTTTCTTTTATTATGAGTATGATTTCGAATGTTGTGCTCAATCATATTATATTTTGTGTACCTTCCTACTTGGAGCACAGATAAGAAACTATACAGATGTCTCATCCCCATAGAAGAAAATGTCCCATATTTTTTTCACTACTCCTTGGCTATCAACTGACAAAAAGCTTTTTGTCAGTTGATCTTCAAGCACAAAAAGCTGTTTTTGATTGCACATATTGGCTTGCCAGTATGCCTGTTCAAAGCTATGTGTATAACTATAAAAAATTCTAAAGTTGTTTTTTCTCTCAAGTCAACGTCCATAGAGACAAAGAAAAAAAGAAACTGTTTTGGTTTCGATGATGTTTTGGTGCCGATGATGTTACCATATTTCAGTTGCTATTGTTCAAGCGATGTAGGTATTTTATGCTATTTATGCTATTTATTATTGAATATGAAAATAAAAACCATAGTTATTAATTTTTCCATGTTATATTTTACTATATCAAATAAAACAATATACATATATGTTGAAAATACATTTAAGAAAGGAAGAGAAGATGAGTTAGGTGCAAGACATTTTAAAAATAATTTGTATGGATTCCTATGGTAACACTGATGCAAATGTACATACGTGCGCCGCTGGTGAGCGTATGAGGCTTAGTTTTGGTTGCCTTCCTTATTTTGATTTTTTTTATACATATATTGAACGCATGTGTGTATGTCATGTATCCATAGATATATGTATATGACAAAAGGGTAAGTTTCAATTTCGGTCTTTTTGTTGTTTGTTGATTGTTTCTTTGTTGTCCTATGCAAAACGTAAGTTGCGTATTTTGTGAACTTAAACAGGTGTAGGTAGGTACTCATGTAAATAATTTCGATACAAAAAAGAGGCTCGGATGTGACCCACACTGATAACTTACTATTGATGCCCACTTAAATTTTTCAAAATTTATTTTTTTTATTTGGAAAAATTGTATTAGTAAGTAAGTAAGCAAAAATATACATTTAAGCTGTTTTCTGTGGAAATAGATGTATCGAAAAGTTAAATTAATATATTTTGAAAGAAGTTTGGTTTCTCTCAAATAAACATTGTCTTAAATTGTTACAAAACATTAACAACAATATTTCTATGGGATGAAACAACTTTAAAGTCAATATCTTTCTTTATTCAATCTAATTTATAAATTCAATTAGGTTAATCATTTTTTTATTTTTTTTTTTTTTGCTTAAGGTTTTTAGTTTTCTGTAAAATAAAAAATTGTTGTTAATAACAACAATTTGTACAATTTCTTTCTTTCTTTTTTCTTTCTCCTTTACCCGATATTTCAGTTTAAGAATCAATTTCACGTTTTTTTAGTACTTTTTTTTAGGTTTAAATTAAAGGAAAAAACTATCGGTTGATTAACTTTTTATTTTAAACTATATTTTAAACATTTTTTGTATTAAATTAAATAAGTTTGAAGTCAATGTCTTTCTCTGTTTTCAAGATGCTTTAGTAGAAACTATTTTTACCAGTTTTTAGTAGTTTTCTAAAAAAATAGTTAATTGGGATGTTAAAATAGGTCTGTTAAGTTTTGTTTAGAAGTTTGTATATGTTTAATACATCACTGCTCTTAGCCTATTTAAGCAAAGGTGGTTTTATAAAAAGTTTAAGAGACAAATTTTGGCTTGACAATTAAAAATAAAATATCGTAAGTATTTATAATTATTTATTTTATTATTGATCTTTTATAAAATTGCCTTTGCTTAAATAGTTTCCAGGGGTCACGAACGTGGACGTGGCAGAATATCGACCCCCACCCACCTACCACCCG
This sequence comes from Eupeodes latifasciatus, assembly GCA_920104205.1. Lineage (NCBI taxonomy): Eukaryota > Metazoa > Arthropoda > Insecta > Diptera > Syrphidae > Eupeodes > Eupeodes latifasciatus. Next base: position 238,588,707 of record OV049924.1, read on the forward strand.
CTGAATTGTACATTTATATATATATATGTAAATTGGTTATGTATTTGTTTTTTTTTTATTGTTTTTGTTTGAGCTACGCGTTCATAACATTCATTAATTTTTTTATTTTAGTTCTAGGATTTTTATACCTTTTATCTTTTGTGTCAATTACCCATTTACAATTTTTCCAAAGTAAGACTTTTATTAAAAAATGTATGATGTCAATTTTATGTGCATAGCATTCATCGGAATCATCGAACCAGCTAGGATATTGTCTGTTTGTTGCGTTTATACATTCTCTTACAATATTTTCTTTTAATCTCGATATAAAAGGTATTTTTTTGAAGAAAGTTGTAAATATTTTTACGTGAAGACTACAGACTTGGAAAAAATTTTCAGAAGGCCATATAAGAACCGTATTTTCTTTTGAGGTTTCGTATTCTCTCAATTTAATTAATATTTCCGTTAAATCAAATTGAAGCTTATCTTTTGACATTTGTTGAATACAGTTTTCACAGATACTATTCATTTTTTTCATCGATTTAAAAAGGCAATAGCCTGCATAGTATCTGGTAGCAAGATCGTCGATTTCCGGCACCTTTATCAATATCGTGTCTTCAGGCAGTAAAGCATTTAATTTATTATCAATATTCATGTCGTTTTCTATATTCTCAAATGATTGGAATGCTATTTTACAAACCAATGCTGAGGAACAAATATCGATTTCGTATGAGCTACCGGAGAGTGAATCATTTGAGAATATAGAAAACGACATGAATATTGATAATAAATTAAATGCTTTACCGCCTGAAGACACGATATTGATAAAGGTGCCGGAAATCGACGATCTTGCTACCAGATACTATGCAGGCTATTGCCTTTTTAAATCGATGAAAAAAATGAATAGTATCTGTGAAAACTGTATTCAACAAATGTCAAAAGATAAGCTTCAATTTGATTTAACGGAAATATTAATTAAATTGAGAGAATACGAAACCTCAAAAGAAAATACGGTTCTTATATGGCCTTCTGAAAATTTTTTCCAAGTCTGTAGTCTTCACGTAAAAATATTTACAACTTTCTTCAAAAAACACCTTTTATATCGAGATTAAAAGAAAATATTGTAAGAAAATGTATAAACGCAACAAACAGACAATATCCTAGCTGGTTCGATGATTCCGATGAATGCTATGCACATAAAATTGACATCATACATTTTTTAATAAAAGTCTTACTTTGGAAAAATTGTAAATGGGTAATTGACACAAAAGATAAAAGGTATAAAAATCCTAGAACTAAAATAAAAAAATTAATGAATGTTATGAACGCGTAGCTCAAACAAAAACAATAAAAAAAAACAAATACATAACCAATTTACATATATATATATAAATGTACAATTCAGCGGGTGGTAGGTGGGTGGGGGTCGATATTCTGCCACGTCCACGTTCGTGACCCCTGGAAACTATTTAAGCAAAGGCAATTTTATAAAAGATCAATAATAAAATAAATAATTATAAATACTTACGATATTTTATTTTTAATTGTCAAGGCCAAAAATTGTCTCTTAAACTTTTTATAAAACCACCTTTGCTTAAATAGGCTAAGAGCAGTGATGTATTAAACATATACAAACTTCTAAACAAAACTTAACAGACCTATTTTAACATCCCAATTAACTATTTTTTTTAGAAAACTACTAAAAACTGGTAAAAATAGTTTCTACTAAAGCATCTTGAAAACAGAGAAAGATATTGACTTCAAACTTATTTAATTATATACAAAAAATGTTTAAAATATAGTTTAAAATAAAAAGTTAATCAACCGATAGTTTTTTCCTTTAATTTAAACCTAAAAAAAAGTACTAAAAAAACGTGAAATTGATTCTTAAACTGAAATATCGGGTAAAGGAGAAAGAAAAAAGAAAGAAAGAAATTGTACAAATTGTTGTTATTAACAACAATTTTTTATTTTACAGAAAACTAAAAACCTTAAGCAAAAAAAAAAAATAAAAAAATGATTAACCTAATTGAATTTATAAATTAGATTGAATAAAGAAAGATATTGACTTTAAAGTTGTTTCATCCCATAGAAATATTGTTGTTAATGTTTTGTAACAATTTAAGACAATGTTTATTTGAGAGAAACCAAACTTCTTTCAAAATATATTAATTTAACTTTTCGATACATCTATTTCCACAGAAAACAGCTTAAATATATATTTTTGCATACTTACTTACTAATACAATTTTTCCAAATAAAAAAAATAAATTTTGAAAAATTTAAGTGGGCATCAATAGTAAGTTATCAGTGTGGGTCACATCCGAGCCTCTTTTTTGTATCGAAATTATTTACATGAGTACCTACCTACACCTGTTTAAGTTCACAAAATACGCAACTTACGTTTTGCATAGGACAACAAAGAAACAATCAACAAACAACAAAAAGACCGAAATTGAAACTTACCCTTTTGTCATATACATATATCTATGGATACATGACATACACACATGCGTTCAATATATGTATAAAAAAAAATCAAAATAAGGAAGGCAACCAAAACTAAGCCTCATACGCTCACCAGCGGCGCACGTATGTACATTTGCATCAGTGTTACCATAGGAATCCATACAAATTATTTTTAAAATGTCTTGCACCTAACTCATCTTCTCTTCCTTTCTTAAATGTATTTTCAACATATATGTATATTGTTTTATTTGATATAGTAAAATATAACATGGAAAAATTAATAACTATGGTTTTTATTTTCATATTCAATAATAAATAGCATAAATAGCATAAAATACCTACATCGCTTGAACAATAGCAACTGAAATATGGTAACATCACCGGCACCAAAACATCATCGAAACCAAAACAGTTTCTTTTTTTCTTTGTCTCTATGGACGTTGACTTGAGAGAAAAAACAACTTTAGAATTTTTTATAGTTATACACATAGCTTTGAACAGGCATACTGGCAAGCCAATATGTGCAATCAAAAACAGCTTTTTGTGCTTGAAGATCAACTGACAAAAAGCTTTTTGTCAGTTGATAGCCAAGGAGTAGTGAAAAAAATATGGGACATTTTCTTCTATGGGGATGAGACATCTGTATAGTTTCTTATCTGTGCTTGGAGGTTGAAACATATGTATATGAATATAATCATATAAAAATGCTGTTTTTTTGTAAAAGCTATCAGTCGGCATTATGCGCTTCGTAAAGCAGTCAGAAGTTATTAAAGTAAAAAACTTTGATTCCAAAGTCAAAATAAAAAAAAACATGGTTCATTATTCCCAAACAGTATTCGAGGAATTATCGTTGAACCATCAAACTGTTGAAAAACAAATGTTATGCTTAGTATTCTTCTCGACCCGAATGGATTAAAGTTTGAAAATATTTATATTTATTCTAAATCCTTACATCAACCAAAATATATATATCTCAAAAAGCTGATTACATCCGTGAAAGGAATGGAATACAATGAATTCTCAAATAATTCCGAGATAATGCCTCCATCAGACGCGAAAAATAATTCAATATTTATATTCGATGATGTTGCATGCCAGAAACAAAATAACATAAGAGATTATTTTTGCATGGGTCGTCATAATGGAGTTGATAGTATTTACTTATGTCAGTCCTATACCCATATACCAAAACATTTAATTACAGACAATGCTAATTTTATTATTCTTTTCAAACAAGATGAATTGAATTTGATGCATGTTTACAAAGATCACATAAACTCTGATATGACATTTAATCAGTTTAAAGACTTATGTTCTCAGTGTTGGGCTGATAATTTCGGTTTTCTGGTTATAGACAAGGAAAGCACCATTGAAAAAGGTTGGTATAAAAAAAGTTTTCACAAAATTGCAAAACTATAAATATACATTTATCATTTGAAAGCAAGACATTACATCAGCAACACTGTTTGGAGATACTAGTCCATCATATAATCATAATAAAATAAATATTTAAATACTGTATCATATTTTGTACTATAAAAAAGGGATGAAAGTGTGTTAAATGATCTAATAAAAACGCGAAATGTGCTAAAAAATAAATATTTTCAACTAAAAACTGGTAAAATGATGCGAGAAACTGAGTTGGAAAATACTTTTAAACCCATCGTTGAGCCGTTGAAAAAATTGGTTGGAAATATTAAAAAAGAAGAATCACAACAAGAGGATAATATTAAAACACCGAAACGTCGTAAGCTACATTTCAAATCTTTTAATGAAAAGGATGAGGAGGACCATGAGCGAGCAGAATCACTTTCATTAGAATTGAATAGTCCAGATAATACTTTTTTATTCAGTATCTACAACAAAAAATTTTGATAGTCCTAATAAATCATCGTCTTTCAATCAACAAAAACTATTGTCAGAGTCAAATCGTGATACGGCCTATGGAACATATTTTGATGCAAACACTCAATCTGTAAAATTATCATTGATGATGAAATTATTACTCGAACTCCGGGTCTCATTGAATTGGTGTTAAAGAAAAATCCTTGTAAGCAAAAATATACTAAGGATGACTTAGAACAATATTCGAAAATCCTCCAAAAAACTAATGCATACAGAATGAATCATGATAGTTCTTCTCGAATTAAGAGTAACAGAGGTGTGAAATATACACAAATAAAAAGAGGCTGGGATGCGACCCACACTGATAACTTCCCATCCCGTCTATCGATTTGTCTTGCTTAAAAGTTTGTCTAAATGTATCAATTCTTGCCAAATTTGCATTCTATTTTTTGTAGATTTTATTTTTTTTATGAAAAAACGGACTGTTGGATTTTTATAAAAAAAATTACTGAATATAAAAAACAATATTTTCTGTGAAATAAAATAAGTTTGAAGCCAATATTTTTAATTTTTGAAAAGCTATTTGAGCCGAAAATCAATTTTTACCAACTTTTATTAATTTTTTTGTTTAGGTTTTTATTTTTTGTAAAAAAAACTGTCAATTCGATTTTTCTCAAAATTTTTCCTAATGTTGAAAACAATATTTCTTATAAGTTAAAATTAGTTAGAAGCCATAATCTCAAATTTTTGAAAAGATATTTAAGTCGAAAATCAATTTTTACCAACTTTTGTTAAATTTTTTTTTCGGTTTTTAATTTTTTGTAAAAAAAATGTCAATTCTATTTTTTTCAAAATTTTACTGAATGTTGAAAACAACATTTTTTGAAAGATAAAAGTAGTTTAAAGCCAATATCTCAAAGTCTTGTAAAGATATTTGAGTCAAAACTCAATTTTTACCAACTTTTTTTTTATTTTTTTTTAGGTTATTATTTTTTGTAAAAAAACTGTCCATTCGATTTTTCTCAAAATTTTATCAGATGTCAAAAACATTATTCTTCATTGCACAAAATTGTTTTGGAAATGAAATCATATTTTAGTCGTAAAATTTTCGAGGTGACAAATTTTTTTTTTCAGTTTTTTTGATTTATAAAAAAAACCGTTAATTGATTTTTTTTCCAAAAATATAATTGTTTTGTATCACGTTACAATATATAATATAAAATTTAATTCAAGTCTCTAGCGTCATTGGTTCATGAGATATTTAGGGTTAACCAAAATTTTCACCTTTTTTTTAAACTGCTATGGTAAAAAAACCACCCACGCAATTTTCTTGAGAGCCCTTTCTGCATCTTTCTGCCTTATTATCTGTATAACAAAATTTATTTGAAGTCGATACCTCTTCTGGTTCTTGAGCTATGGACGACGAAAAAAACGTCGCGAACGTACGGACGTACGGACGTACGGACGTACGGACGTACAGACGTACGGACGTACGGACGTACGTACACACGCACGCACAGACATCTTTCTAAAAATCTTTTATTTCGACTCTAGGGACCTTGAAACGTCGAGAAATGTCAAAATTTTCAATTTGTCAAATCGGACCCATTACAATAACTTCCTATGGGAAGTTAATAAAGGCTATTTTAGCTGGACTTAAAAATGATAATGCAAAAATAGGAAAATCCTATTCTAGTATTACTGAAATGAAATACACAAACAAACATATTGAATATGTATACTGGAATGATCCAAATGAACTTGTAGATAGACTACGCCTTTTGATAGCATCTAAAAATGCTGGTAACGATAACCATCAGAATGAAATCACTTCCATAATTGAAGAATTAAAGGAATCAAATATTATATATTAGTATCATACAAAAAAGAAAACTAAACATTTGTACAATGAACGTCGACAAGTTCGGTAGGAACTTCAAACCTACTCCAAAAACCAGAGGTATTGTGGGTAATCCAGGATTGGGATTTAAACTCTTACCCTCTGGTGATTTTGATATAGAAAGCAAATATTTAAACAATGTTGGAAGTAATCCTGAATATCCCCACCAAGCCGTATGTAAAGGATATGTTGATGATCAAATAAGTCTTAAAGAATCAAGCATTATAAACCACATAAATTCTTCTTTAATGGAAGTTTTATCCACTTTTACTAAGGAAATTCACATGCTAAAAAACCACATAGACTCTACGATAAAGGAAACAATAAAAAGTATAGAACAAGAAAACATGGCATCACAATTAATTTCCCAAAAACTTAGACTCCACAGAGGAAAAGTATGTTAACGAGAAAATAAAAAATAAAGTTGAACATTTTATGAAAACGCTGTTTCCTAATGTGCCCTTTACACCCATAGATTAAAATAAATTAAAAAATTGTTAGTAAGCATTCAACACTTTAACCAGCAACAACTATAAAAATGGACTCAAAAGTCATAATTAAAAACATTTTTGATTTTTTAAAAACTCATCGCAAGAATGTATTGGATGAGCATTATGAAGAGATCTTAACTTGCATTTCCATGCTTAAAAGATTCGATAATGTACATTACACTGAAACTATTCACGGACATCATTACTCCAATTGCTGCTGGGCATTCAACCAATGTAAGCTAGGAGCCGATACTTGCGCCTGCTATATGCTAGAAAACCGTTTGGTTAGAATTAAGAAATTGATGTTATTATATAAAAGATTGGAATAAAAGCATACATACATTTATAAAAATATATAAAAGATTTGTTTTGTTTATATGAAGTCACTCTTTTTAAATATGAGTAAGCGAAAGGTTGTTGAAGAGTTACATAAGCCTACACGGCGAAATTTCAAACGTCGTCATGTTACCATAAAGGGATATGATGACTTGTTGCAAGCAGATCTGGTTGAAATGATACCTTACAGCGACCAAAACAATGGATTTAATTATTTGATGACAGTTATCGATGCTTTTTCAAAATTTGCTTGGGTTGCCCCAATGAAAAACAAAAAATGCACTACTATTTCAAAAGGAATGGATGAAATATTTACTAATTCTTCTAGGATTCCAAAGAACTTGCAGACTGATGATGGAAAGGAATTTTTCAATACAAACTTCAAGAGTTTGATGGAAAAACATAAAATTAACCACTATTCTACATTCAGCTCATTGAAGGCTTCAATTATTGAAAGATTTAATAGAACCTATAAGGAAAAAATGTGGAAAGAATTTAGTTTCAATGGAAGCTGTAAGTGGATAAATATTTATAAGAAATTGGTTTATGATTATAATCATTCTTACCACCGAACCATTAAATGTAAACCTGTAGATGTAAACAAGAAAAATTCAAAGTCAATGTTATCACTTTTCAAAAATAAGAAAGAAGTGTTTAGTAAAAGAAAATTCAAAGTTGGTGATAACGTAAGAATTAGCAAGTATAAACATGTATTCGAAAAAGGTTATACACCCAACTGGACTACTGAGGTTTTTAAAATAAGAAAAAAACAAGCAACAAAACCTATAACATATCTTCTCGAAGACTTTCAAGGAAAACCTATATTCAAGGAGGCTTTTATGAACTAGAACTGCTGAAAACTGATTGTGGCGATGTATATCTAGTTGAAAAAGTTCTACAAACGAGAGGAAATAAAGTTTTTGTAAAATGGTTGGGATTCCCACCAGAACATAACTCTTGGATCGATAAAAACAAAATTCTGTAAAATTAATAAAAGAAATAAATTTGATTTTTAAAAATTTTAATTTTGATTCTTTTTCTTATACGTATATATGTATACATATATGTATAGTATATGCTTATAAATTATATTAACATACAATTATTTATATTTTTGTAAATTTCAGCTCAAACGATGATCGACGTTGATATGTTTTCTCTAAAGCATAAGAGCCTCCTCCAATTAGTAATATGCTTTCTGTGGAAAGCTTTGAGTATCTTATCGGTAAAAAGACCTATAAGAAAAAAAAAATAATTTTCAAGTATTTTGTATAAAGGAAGCAGAACGAGAAAAATTGTATCTTACCGTATATTCGCCCAGATCCGCTACGATTCTATCACCCCACCGTGTCGTAACCTTTCGTAAGCTATAAATGCTATATTTTAGACCCATTTCCAACTCCGATAGCTTCTTTGTTGGCTTGAATCCACTGGCTAGGGTTAATGAATTTGCTTCAAAAGCAGCAAAATCATCCAGAGTAAAAACGGAGTATTCTGCTTCATCGGAATTAATCATTATGTATAATATTAGTACATAATTATGTTGACTGTGTAGCTTCTTGAAATCGACTATTCTGATTATCACCAAATCATTTCTTATTTATAGAAGAACAACCACTCAATCTTCTTACACACACACACACACACACATACCATTGGTTTGAATGATAGGGGTATTTGAGAGTGAGAACGATGATAGTTAATCTCCCCCACACAAACATTTTTTTTCCAATTTTCATAGGGTGAGAATGTTCCTTTCACCTCCCCCATACAAACATTTTTACAATTTTCATGTTGAAACACGTGGTGTGTGGTAAGGTGTTACTTATGAAATGACTCCTCCCTCAGAGTTCAACCCTAGTTTTTATTTTATAGAGTATCTCAATCGCAGAACTATGAAAAAAAAATCTCTCGGTAGGACTTATGTTTTATAGATAGTATGCGGGTGACTTGATTGAATTCGTATATCTATCGTAATATAAAAGTAGAAATGTTATGCTAGCTAATTAACAGTCTTATTCCATATCGTGAGTAGAGAACATTGCTTCCCATATCAGTTTTTCAATTTTATTAAAGATATTTGTAGAATATTCATATCTAAGAAAAGTTATCCAAAAAGGGTGTGTTTTGCAATCGGTATAATCTATAAAGTTAATATAATACAATGGCGAATTTTGTTTGTAACGTATGCAGTAGCAAATTTATACAAATGGGTACTCTTAACAGGCATATAAAAGCTGTACATGGTTATAAGATAAAATGTCCTCAATGTGAAAAAAACGTATACGCGAACGGATTCAATGAAGGAACACTTCCGTAAGAAGCATATGAACAACCCCTCCGATAATCTGGCAATTAATAATGAAATCGAAAAGTCTAATAATAAAAGAAAACTTCTTGATAATGATGATCCTCCATCTTCAAACGCACCGAAAAAACGTAGATGCGTTACTTGTGAAATAGACGTGAGTACTTCTGAATGGACACATCACAGTAGAACCAATGATCATAAGAGAAAAAGTAGAGTTCCAGTTATTAATACACGGTTTAACAGAATAAGGCATTGTTTTGAAGGTAAAGTGGAAACGTACTCATTAGAAAATACCGATGAGGGGGTTATAGACATTAATATATTTTTGAAAAGTTGTAAGACTGATATTATACAACTAATTGGAAAATCGTTTGAAACAAAAGGAAGTGTAAAGCTCAGTATTGAGCTGTTTGCAGAGTTTATAAAATATATAACAGTGCATGAAGAATCAGAAAAAACTGCGATAAGTATAAAATCTTTCAAATGTCCAATGCAGATAGCTCTTCAAAATGATAACTTGGAAGATATACTTGAACATATGAGTAAGATCATTGAGACTAAAAGTGTAGAGTTTGAGGATAAAGATTCTGGATGGACACTATTTTGTATAAAACATATTGAAGTCAATATTAACGAATATAAGCCCTTAAGAGGTTCAAGTTACTTAAAACTACCGAGAAGTATTGAATTGAAAAAGCCTGTGTTAATGTGCACAATAATGATAAGTTCTGTTTCAAATGGGCAGTTATATCAGCTCTTTCCCCCATAGATGACAATTCGCATAGAGCTAGTAAATATCTGATTGAAAACATTCAAAACGGAGTGATAAGTTTAATGAATGGAACTCTAGTTAACTTTACAAATTTAGTTTTCCCTTTGAAACTTAAAGATATTTCGATTTTTGAAACTCTAAACCCTTCAATAAGTGTAAATGTGTTCGGAGTAAAAAAAAATGGAAATAGAGAAAACTATAGAGTTGTAGGTCCATATTATAATTCTAACCATAAGAGAGACCTACACATAAACTTGTTACTTATACAAGAAGGCGAAAACAATCACTATGTGTGGATAAAAAATATGTCCAGATTAATAGGAGCTCAAATAAATCATGGTAAACGATCAATTAGAATGTGTAATTCATGTCTGCTGATATTCAACACGGATAAAGGATTTGAGAAGCATGAAACTGAATGCAACAAAATTGTGACAACCCTACCAAATGAGACCAATAATATACTACAGTTTGAGCATCAATCTAGGTCACTCGAAGTACCATTTACCATCTATGCAGATTTTGAATGCATGCTGGTGAATATTGATAGTTGCCAACCTGATCCCTCAAAATCATCGACTACATCGATTAAAAAACATATCCCGATTGCTGTTTCATACTTTATCAAATGCTCATTTGATCCATCTCTAAATATATTGTTCAAATACACCGGTAAGTAAATTTGTTTTAAAGGATTTATCTCTTATGCTATATGAAAATTATGAGCGCTGTAATATATTTTTTTTTTTTTTTTACTTTAGGTGAAGACTGTGTACGAGTTTTTGTTACGAACTTGATTGAAGACTCCAAACATATTCATCGACATTATTTGAGTAAGAAGATCAAAATTAACATGACACCCCAGGATGAAATCAAATTTCAGCAGGCAACAAGATGTCATATTTGTAAGAAGGCAGTATGGGGCGACGTAAAGGTACGAGATCATGATCACTTGACTGGTAAATTCAGAGGAGCAGCGCATTCAAATTGTAACTTAAACCATAAGATACCTAAATTCATTCCAATTTTTTTCCATAATTTGACCGGTTATGATTCTCATTTATTTATAAAAGAGCTGGGTAATATCAAAGGGTTTATCAATATTATTCCTCTCAACAAAGAGAAATATATATCCATATCAAAAAAACTATTAATAAATAGTGAGCAGAGCGAGTTTGTAGAATTACGGTTCTTAGACTCGTTTAGATTTTTACCTTCAAGTATAGATACGATAGCAAAAACTCTTGATGAAAAAAAAGATTTTAAAATTTTATCAACATTTTTCAAAAATGATGAATCTATTCAACTTATGACTCGTAAGGGTGTTTTATGCTATGATTATTTAGATTCTATAGAAAAATTAAGTGAGACGGAGCTCCCTCCAATAGAATCATTTAGAAATTCTTTGCTTGAAGAGGATTGTAACCAAGATGATTATAATCATGCTGAGAAAGTTTGGTCACATTTTAAAACTCTGCTCACAAGGTAAAGTGGTTTAAGTCGACTTAAGCCAAAATGATTTTTTTAACATTTAAATAAAATGAAAAATTATCTACATTTCTGTGTCTTCAGATTGTTTCTATTCCATCTAGAAGTCACTTTCAGGATTGTAAAAACGGCTTAATTCCAGCATATTTAAAAATTTGCTTTTGGTAAAGCGTCTTAAGTACATATTCTTTTTTCATCTAATTTTGTTTTGGCTTATGTGTAACTAAGCCGTTTTAAAAAACTTAAAGTTTCAGTTTTTTAATAAGGAAGACAATTTTAAGTACAATTAAGCCACTTTTCCAAAACAAAATCTTATTTGAAGTTAAATTTTATGTATACTTAAGCCGGTTTTCCATTTTCAGTTTTTAATGTAAATGACATAATCCTTTTTTCCTAAATGAAATCTGTGATTTTGTTTTAACTATGAGAACATAAGCCACTTTTCCAAACGAAAAGAAAAAAAATAAAAAAACTTTTTCGTTTGGAACAACGGTTTAGCCGACATAAGTCACTTTACCCGGAACATTTTTCAAATAAACGCTGTTTTAAATTCAAATAAGCCATTTTACTCCGATCAAAGTATGCTGGATTTAAAAAGAAACTAAAAAGGGAAACTTATTTATGTACACATAAGCCATTCTAATTTGAGTTTTGAAAGCGTAAATACGGTCGTTTGATAAAAGTGAAATAAGTATATATATTATTAAATCGTTGTACGAGTATTTAAGTGAAAGTATTTTGTATAATATATATTAACAAGAGTCTGAAAAAGAAAACATTTTAAAGAAAAAAAAAAAAAGATTTAAGCAAAAACAAAAAAAAACATTCGCAATAATTGTGTTCTATATACTATCATAAACAAAAAGTTTTTTAACATCAAAATGATTAGAGCAATGCAAATGATTCTTCTGGCACGTTTTAAAGGCGTTAAGAATAAGAATCCTGAACCTAAAGGTATGTTGGTTCTCCTCTGTCTTTGTAGTTTAAGTGTCATATAACTACATGTACATTATGTGATTGGTCTTGTTTTATTTTTTAATTTTCATTTTATACAAAATACATATAAATAAACTACATACATTATATTAAGGGTATTCATGTTTAATACTAAGGCCCAGTTTTTCAGTAGTGAGTTAAGCCAGAGTTAGTTAACTCAAGAAAAATATTTGTCTATATTTACGTCAAGAAGCAGTTTTTAAGTGAAGGAAGAATGCAAAAAGGCTTACAAAACAAGGAAGATAAAATATCAAAAGAATTGTGTGTGTTAATCCAGATTTAACTCACCAAATTTGGTGAGTTAACTCGAATTTAACTCTAACCCTGCACTGAAAAACTGGCCCTAAGATAAGGATTTAGCTGCGGAAAATTATTAATAAAATTTCTTTGATAAACTTAACCAAACGTTGTGACTATTTAATTATACACCAACAATCACTCCTTTTTTCGGAATAGTTATTAAATTTTTAAATCATAAAAACCAAGTTAAAGATAAAATTGAATTAATTTAAGTATTTTGCTTATCTGCATCTTTGAACTAATTTTTATAAATGTTTGTTTAAGCTTATAGGACAGCTTATACCTATTATATTTGACATTTAATGCACAGAGATTCAATTATTACACAGCATCTAAGTGAATGAATTATAAGGCCGTTCATGCAAACTTTTATGTAAAGTAAATTTATAAGTTTAACAATTTTTACACTTGGATGAATTGAATACCCTTATTATTATTGGTATACCAGTATTAAATTCTTAAGAAAACAAAGATATTTTTTTAAATAATAATAAAAAGCAGATCATTCACGTTAGAAAGAAATATTATTTTCGATTTAAAGTTATATAAATGTAGTATCTTATGAGTTGTTTTCCATAAAGGTGAAATGGGTTTAATTCCAAGCTGCTCTGTGGAGAACCTACGAACTTCAACTCGTCCTAGGGAGTTTGATGGTAAAATCGTATAGATATATTATCTAGGTGAATGAATCTTAGTCAACTTTCGCTTTATTTAATATAGAAACCGAGATATTTGTGCCAGTTGTGGCTAATGAAACAGCTACAACCAGTGTCAATACAATCATCACAGATTTGAAATCTACATTCGCCACGGATATGATGTCAGATGAATCATTTGACGAAGATGAAGATGATAGCGTTAAAGATCCAGACTTTCTTTTGCCAGAAAAATCACCACAAAGTTTCTTTTCGGGCTTAGACATTGATGATATGGCCACCCAATTAGAACAAAATTTAGGTTCAGAAGATCATATCCCAGAAAATAGTAATTTAAGCCCTGAGAATGTATCAACAAAAGAATCACGAAAGGGAAGACGTCAAATACGAAATTTAGGTCAGAACTACTTAACTAGTAATGGAAAAAACGTTCCTGCAAAAAGGATTAGACTGTTGACAGATTGCAAAAGAAAATGTATGCATAAAATTTCACCATCAGAACAAAAATTGATTTTAAACAATATTGGAGTCTGGGCAACTATGATCTTAAGTTGGCGTTTGTGTCTGGACTGATTTCAATCGGAGAAAAAAAAAACAATCCGTTCAAATAAGAGCGGCAAACCTCGAAATCGTAAGTATACGTACTCATATTTCTTGAATCTGAAAGGCATTAGAACTCAAGTCTGTCAAAAATGCTTCAAAACCGTTTTGGATGAAACTGACCGCTTTTTGAAAACAGTTATTGCAAAAAAAATCGAATCTCCAGGTACCGTTTTAATAAAGGACATGCGAGGAAAGGGCGTTCCGACTAATAGAATCTCAGATGCGAAAAAAAATTAAGTCCTGAAACATATTATGAGTATCCCTGCATACGAGAGCCATTATACTCGAAAACAGTCCAGTCAAAAATATTTTGACACAAATCTCAATCTATCAAAGCTGTACAATCTTTACACAGATATTACTGATAGCCCAGTTTCTTTAACAAAATATGCAGAGATTTTTAAGACTCTTAATATAAAATTCAAGAAGCCAAAAGCAGATACCTGCACAAAATGTGACTTGTTGGCTATACAAAAATCGTCAGTCACAGGAGGTGTCCTTACATCGGTTGAACTGGAGCTAAAGCAACACCATGAAGACGCAGATTCTGCATATGAATCGAAAAAAAAGGATATCGAGTCTGCAAAAAATCACCGAGGTAAGGAAGTTTTCACAGTAGATCTTCAGCAGTGCCTTCCCACTCCATTTTTACAATCTTCGGTAACTTTTTATAAACGTCAGTTAAATACATTTAATTTGACTGTACACGACTGCGTAAAAGGAACTCCCCACTGTTACATGTGGCATGAAGCTGTTGCCAATAGAGGTGGCAATGAGATAGCTTCATGCTTTTTTGAACATATAAATTCGCCTTCTGCCCTACCACCAGACACCAAGCATGTCACTTTTTACAGTGACAACTGTTTCGGGGAAATAAAAATAAGATGGTTGCAATAATGATGTTGATGTGCATTTGTAATGAAACCAACAATTTAAAGTATATTGATCACAAGTTTTTGATTCCGGGTCACACACACATGGAATGTGACATAGACCACTCCATTATTGAAAGAAAGAAAAAAAAGAACTAACTACAAAATTCACCACCCAAAAGATTGGTACCAGTTTGTACGGGGAGTCGGAACCAAAACAAAATTTGATGTAATTGAGATGTCTCGATCCAAATTTCACAACTTTGGGTCGATTGTTAAAAATAAATGCATTTTTCGCAAAGTTAATGACAATAACAACAAAATAAATTGGAGGAGCATTAGATGGCTTCGTTTCACATCAGATGCTCCATTCAACATTTGTTATAAGAATTCTCTAAGCGAGCAAGAACCATTTCAAATACTCAATATTAAAAAACGAGGATGTAATGAACTAAGCACAGGCCCTCTTGAAATGATGTACGATGGAGCAAACAAAATCAACGAAGCAAAAAAACAAGATCTTATGGAGCTGCTCCCTTTGATTGATGAGCAGTTTCATGACTTTTATAAGACTCTGCACTGAAGAAAAACCAGACTTTCATCCGGATCTTACAGAAGAAGTCGAAGATGGTGCTTTTGACTAGGTGGTATTAAGCTATCTTCTTTTATTACAGTCTAATTTTTGTATTAACTTATTTCTATGTTTTGTTTTCCTATAATAACTTTTATTTCAATAAAACTTAACAAAAATTTCCTAAGAGAAAAAAGTTTTAAGTAAAAATGAAGTTAAATTTAAAAAAAGGAAAAAAACGGCTTATGTATAAGTAAGCTCACACAAGAATTGAAACGAAATTCGGAAAACCGGCTTAAGTAACATAAGCCAATTTAATATACAAATCAGAAAAAGGTAAAACGGCTAAAGTGACAAAGTTTGCTTATAAAAACTTTAATTAAACTTATTTTGTTAGTCCTTAAATGCATAGAAAAAGAGACGAAAATTATAATGTTTGTGTCCAATTTTCATGTTTCTACTCAAAACGGTTCTCCTTATATATTTTTTTAAAGTTTAAATTCGTTCTCCTGAAAAATGTTAAAAAACGACTTAAGCCACTTTACCTTGTGAGCAGAGTAATGTAGTAATTTAAGAGAATATCTTGAACACTATTTAATTACAGACGTCTTAATTTTATCAGACATTTTTGAAAAATTTAGAATTTATTCTAGGACAATTTATGGTCTAGACCCCTGTCACTATTACACATTGCCAGGTTTTTCGTGGGATGCTATGTTGAAAGAAACAGGTGTTAAGCTTGAACTTTTGACAGACATTAACATGTATAACTTTTTCGCTAAGCGTATAAGAGAAGGTTTAACACAATGTAGCTTGCGACATTGTAAAGCAAATAATAATAGAATAGAATAGAATAGAATAGAATAGAATAGAATAGAATAGAATAGAATAGAATAGAATAGAATAGAATAGAATAGAATAGAATAGAATAGAATAGAATAGAATAGAATAGAATAGAATAGAATAGAATAGAATAGAATAGAATAGAATAGAATAGAATAGAATAGAATAGAATAGAATAGAATAGAATAGAATAGAATAGAATAGAATAGAATAGAATAGAATAGAATAGAATAGAATAGAATAGAATAGAATAGAATAGAATAGAATAGAATAGAATAGAATAGAATAGAATAGAATAGAATAGAATAGAATAGAATAGAATAGAATAGAATAGAATAGAATAGAATAGAATAGAATAGAATAGAATAGAATAGAATAGAATAGAATAGAATAGAATAGAATAGAATAGAATAGAATAGAATAGAATAGAATAGAATAGAATAGAATAGAATAGAATAGAATAGAATAGAATAGAATAGAATAGAATAGAATAGAATAGAATAGAATAGAATAGAATAGAATAGAATAGAATAGAATAGAATAGAATAGAATAGAATAGAATAGAATAGAATAGAATAGAATAGAATAGAATAGAATAGAATAGAATAGAATAGAATAGAATAGAATAGAATAGAATAGAATAGAATAGAATAGAATAGAATAGAATAGAATAGAATAGAATAGAATAGAATAGAATAGAATAGAATAGAATAGAATAGAATAGAATAGAATAGAATAGAATAGAATAGAATAGAATAGAATAGAATAGAATAGAATAGAATAGAATAGAATAGAATAGAATAGAATAGAATAGAATAGAATAGAATAGAATAGAATAGAATAGAATAGAATAGAATAGAATAGCATAGAATAGAATAGAATAGAATAGAATAGAATAGAATAGAATAGAATAGAATAGAATAGAATAGAATAGAATAGAATAGAATAGAATAGAATAGAATAGAATAGAATAGAATAGAATAGAATAGAATAGAATAGAATAGAATAGAATAGAATAGAATAGAATAGAATAGAATAGAATAGAATAGAATAGAATAGAATAGAATAGAATAGAATAGAATAGAATAGAATAGAATAGAATAGAATAGAATAGAATAGAATAGAATAGAATAGAATAGAATAGAATAGAATAGAATAGAATAGAATAGAATAGAATAGAATAGAATAGAATAGAATAGAATAGAATAGAATAGAATAGAATAGAATAGAATAGAATAGAATAGAATAGAATAGAATAGAATAGAATAGAATAGAATAGAATAGAATAGAATAGAATAGAATAGAATAGAATAGAATAGAATAGAATAGAATAGAATAGAATAGAATAGAATAGAATAGAATAGAATAGAATAGAATAGAATAGAATAGAATAGAATAGAATAGAATAGAATAGAATAGAATAGAATAGAATAGAATAGAATAGAATAGAATAGAATAGAATAGAATAGAATAGAATAGAATAGAATAGAATAGAATAGAATAGAATAGAATAGAATAGAATAGAATAGAATAGAATAGAATAGAATAGAATAGAATAGAATAGAATAGAATAGAATAGAATAGAATAGAATAGAATAGAATAGAATAGAATAGAATAGAATAGAATAGAATAGAATAGAATAGAATAGAATAGAATAGAATAGAATAGAATAGAATAGAATAGAATAGAATAGAATAGAATAGAATAGAATAGAATAGAATAGAATAGAATAGAATAGAATAGAATAGAATAGAATAGAATAGAATAGAATAGAATAGAATAGAATAGAATAGAATAGAATAGAATAGAATAGAATAGAATAGAATAGAATAGAATAGAATAGAATAGAATAGAATAGAATAGAATAGAATAGAATAGAATAGAATAGAATAGAATAGAATAGAATAGAATAGAATAGAATAGAATAGAATAGAATAGAATAGAATAGAATAGAATAGAATAGAATAGAATAGAATAGAATAGAATAGAATAGAATAGAATAGAATAGAATAGAATAGAATAGAATAGAATAGAATAGAATAGAATAGAATAGAATAGAATAGACTAGAATAGAATAGAATAGAATAGAATAGAATAGAATAGAATAGAATAGAATAGAATAGAATAGAATAGAATAGAATAGAATAGAATAGAATAGAATAGAATAGAATAGAATAGAATAGAATAGAATAGAATAGAATAGAATAGAATAGAATAGAATAGAATAGAATAGAATAGAATAGAATAGAATAGAATAGAATAGAATAGAATAGAATAGAATAGAATAGAATAGAATAGAATAGAATAGAATAGAATAGAATAGAATAGAATAGAATAGAATAGAATAGAATAGAATAGAATAGAATAGAATAGAATAGAATAGAATAGAATAGAATAGAATAGAATAGAATAGAATAGAATAGAATAGAATAGAATAGAATAGAATAGAATAGAATAGAATAGAATAGAATAGAATAGAATAGAATAGAATAGAATAGAATAGAATAGAATAGAATAGAATAGAATAGAATAGAATAGAATAGAATAGAATAGAATAGAATAGAATAGAATAGAATAGAATAGAATAGAATAGAATAGAATAGAATAGAATAGAATAGAATAGAATAGAATAGAATAGAATAGAATAGAATAGAATAGAATAGAATAGAATAGAATAGAATAGAATAGAATAGAATAGAATAGAATAGAATAGAATAGAATAGAATAGAATAGAATAGAATAGAATAGAATAGAATAGAATAGAATAGAATAGAATAGAATAGAATAGAATAGAATAGAATAGAATAGAATAGAATAGAATAGAATAGAATAGAATAGAATAGAATAGAATAGAATAGAATAGAATACAATAGAATAGAATAGAATAGAATAGAATAGAATAGAATAGAATAGAATAGAATAGAATAGAATAGAATAGAATAGAATAGAATAGAATAGAATAGAATAGAATAGAATAGAATAGAATAGAATAGAATAGAATAGAATAGAATAGAATAGAATAGAATAGAATAGAATAGAATAGAATAGAATAGAATAGAATAGAATAGAATAGAATAGAATAGAATAGAATAGAATAGAATAGAATAGAATAGAATAGAATAGAATAGAATAGAATAGAATAGAATAGAATAGAATAGAATAGAATAGAATAGAATAGAATAGAATAGAATAGAATAGAATAGAATAGAATAGAATAGAATAGAATAGAATAGAATAGAATAGAATAGAATAGAATAGAATAGAATAGAATAGAATAGAATAGAATAGAATAGAATAGAATAGAATAGAATAGAATAGAATAGAATAGAATAGAATAGAATAGAATAGAATAGAATAGAATAGAATAGAATAGAATAGAATAGAATAGAATAGAATAGAATAGAATAGAATAGAATAGAATAGAATAGAATAGAATAGAATAGAATAGAATAGAATAGAATAGAATAGAATAGAATAGAATAGAATAGAATAGAATAGAATAGAATAGAATAGAATAGAATAGAATAGAATAGAATAGAATAGAATAGAATAGAATAGAACAGAATAGAATAGAATAGAATAGAATAGAATAGAATAGAATAGAATAGAATAGAATAGAATAGAATAGAATAGAATAGAATAGAATAGAATAGAATAGAATAGAATAGAATAGAATAGAATAGAATAGAATAGAATAGAATAGAATAGAATAGAATAGAATAGAATAGAATAGAATAGAATAGAATAGAATAGAATAGAATAGAATAGAATAGAATAGAATAGAATAGAATAGAATAGAATAGAATAGAATAGAATAGAATAGAATAGAATAGAATAGAATAGAATAGAATAGAATAGAATAGAATAGAATAGAATAGAATAGAATAGAATAGAATAGAATAGAATAGAATAGAATAGAATAGAATAGAATAGAATAGAATAGAATAGAATAGAATAGAATAGAATAGAATAGAATAGAATAGAATAGAATAGAATAGAATAGAATAGAATAGAATAGAATAGAATAGAATAGAATAGAATAGAATAGAATAGAATAGAATAGAATAGAATAGAATAGAATAGAATAGAATAGAATAGAATAGAATAGAATAGAATAGAATAGAATAGAATAGAATAGAATAGAATAGAATAGAATAGAATAGAATAGAATAGAATAGAATAGAATAGAATAGAATAGAATAGAATAGAATAGAATAGAATAGAATAGAATAGAATAGA
Organism: Eupeodes latifasciatus; assembly: GCA_920104205.1. Taxonomy (NCBI): domain Eukaryota; kingdom Metazoa; phylum Arthropoda; class Insecta; order Diptera; family Syrphidae; genus Eupeodes; species Eupeodes latifasciatus. The sequence continues at coordinate 238,609,379 of OV049924.1, forward strand.
ATAGAATAGAATAGAATAGAATAGAATAGAATAGAATAGAATAGAATAGAATAGAATAGAATAGAATAGAATAGAATAGAACAGAATAGAATAGAATAGAATAGAATAGAATAGAATAGAATAGAATAGAATAGAATAGAATAGAATAGAATAGAATAGAATAGAATAGAATAGAATAGAATAGAATAGAATAGAATAGAATAGAATAGAATAGAATAGAATAGAATAGAATAGAATAGAATAGAATAGAATAGAATAGAATAGAATAGAATAGAATAGAATAGAATAGAATAGAATAGAATAGAATAGAATAGAATAGAATAGAATAGAATAGAATAGAATAGAATAGAATAGAATAGAATAGAATAGAATAGAATAGAATAGAATAGAATAGAATAGAATAGAATAGAATAGAATAGAATAGAATAGAATAGAATAGAATAGAATAGAATAGAATAGAATAGAATAGAATAGAATAGAATAGAATAGAATAGAATAGAATAGAATAGAATAGAATAGAATAGAATAGAATAGAATAGAATAGAATAGAATAGAATAGAATAGAATAGAATAGAATAGAATAGAATAGAATAGAATAGAATAGAATAGAATAGAATAGAATAGAATAGAATAGAATAGAATAGAATAGAATAGAATAGAATAGAATAGAATAGAATAGAATAGAATAGAATAGAATAGAATAGAATAGAATAGAATAGAATAGAATAGAATAGAATAGAATAGAATAGAATAGAATAGAATAGAATAGAATAGAATAGAATAGAATAGAATAGAATAGAATAGAATAGAATAGAATAGAATAGAATAGAATAGAATAGAATAGAATAGAATAGAATAGAATAGAATAGAATAGAATAGAATAGAATAGAATAGAATAGAATAGAATAGAATAGAATAGAATAGAATAGAATAGAATAGAATAGAATAGAATAGAATAGAATAGAATAGAATAGAATAGAATAGAATAGAATAGAATAGAATAGAATAGAATAGAATAGAATAGAATAGAATAGAATAGAATAGAATAGAATAGAATAGAATAGAATAGAATAGAATAGAATAGAATAGAATAGAATAGAATAGAATAGAATAGAATAGAATAGAATAGAATAGAATAGAATAGAATAGAATAGAATAGAATAGAATAGAATAGAATAGAATAGAATAGAATAGAATAGAATAGAATAGAATAGAATAGAATAGAATAGAATAGAATAGAATAGAATAGAATAGAATAGAATAGAATAGAATAGAATAGAATAGAATAGAATAGAATAGAATAGAATAGAATAGAATAGAATAGAATAGAATAGAATAGAATAGAATAGAATAGAATAGAATAGAATAGAATAGAATAGAATAGAATAGAATAGCATAGAATAGAATAGAATAGAATAGAATAGAATAGAATAGAATAGAATAGAATAGAATAGAATAGAATAGAATAGAATAGAATAGAATAGAATAGAATAGAATAGAATAGAATAGAATAGAATAGAATAGAATAGAATAGAATAGAATAGAATAGAATAGAATAGAATAGAATAGAATAGAATAGAATAGAATAGAATAGAATAGAATAGAATAGAATAGAATAGAATAGAATAGAATAGAATAGAATAGAATAGAATAGAATAGAATAGAATAGAATAGAATAGAATAGAATAGAATAGAATAGAATAGAATAGAATAGAATAGAATAGAATAGAATAGAATAGAATAGAATAGAATAGAATAGAATAGAATAGAATAGAATAGAATAGAATAGAATAGAATAGAATAGAATAGAATAGAATAGAATAGAATAGAATAGAATAGAATAGAATAGAATAGAATAGAATAGAATAGAATAGAATAGAATAGAATAGAATAGAATAGAATAGAATAGAATAGAATAGAATAGAATAGAATAGAATAGAATAGAATAGAATAGAATAGAATAGAATAGAATAGAATAGAATAGAATAGAATAGAATAGAATAGAATAGAATAGAATAGAATAGAATAGAATAGAATAGAATAGAATAGAATAGAATAGAATAGAATAGAATAGAATAGAATAGAATAGAATAGAATAGAATAGAATAGAATAGAATAGAATAGAATAGAATAGAATAGAATAGAATAGAATAGAATAGAATAGAATAGAATAGAATAGAATAGAATAGAATAGAATAGAATAGAATAGAATAGAATAGAATAGAATAGAATAGAATAGAATAGAATAGAATAGAATAGAATAGAATAGAATAGACTAGAATAGAATAGAATAGAATAGAATAGAATAGAATAGAATAGAATAGAATAGAATAGAATAGAATAGAATAGAATAGAATAGAATAGAATAGAATAGAATAGAATAGAATAGAATAGAATAGAATAGAATAGAATAGAATAGAATAGAATAGAATAGAATAGAATAGAATAGAATAGAATAGAATAGAATAGAATAGAATAGAATAGAATAGAATAGAATAGAATAGAATAGAATAGAATAGAATAGAATAGAATAGAATAGAATAGAATAGAATAGAATAGAATAGAATAGAATAGAATAGAATAGAATAGAATAGAATAGAATAGAATAGAATAGAATAGAATAGAATAGAATAGAATAGAATAGAATAGAATAGAATAGAATAGAATAGAATAGAATAGAATAGAATAGAATAGAATAGAATAGAATAGAATAGAATAGAATAGAATAGAATAGAATAGAATAGAATAGAATAGAATAGAATAGAATAGAATAGAATAGAATAGAATAGAATAGAATAGAATAGAATAGAATAGAATAGAATAGAATAGAATAGAATAGAATAGAATAGAATAGAATAGAATAGAATAGAATAGAATAGAATAGAATAGAATAGAATAGAATAGAATAGAATAGAATAGAATAGAATAGAATAGAATAGAATAGAATAGAATAGAATAGAATAGAATAGAATAGAATAGAATAGAATAGAATAGAATAGAATAGAATAGAATAGAATAGAATAGAATAGAATAGAATAGAATAGAATAGAATAGAATAGAATAGAATAGAATAGAATAGAATAGAATAGAATAGAATAGAATAGAATAGAATAGAATAGAATAGAATAGAATAGAATAGAATAGAATAGAATAGAATAGAATAGAATAGAATAGAATAGAATAGAATAGAATAGAATAGAATAGAATAGAATAGAATAGAATAGAATAGAATAGAATAGAATAGAATAGAATAGAATAGAATAGAATAGAATAGAATAGAATAGAATAGAATAGAATAGAATAGAATAGAATAGAATAGAATAGAATAGAATAGAATAGAATAGAATAGAATAGAATAGAACAGAATAGAATAGAATAGAATAGAATAGAATAGAATAGAATAGAATAGAATAGAATAGAATAGAATAGAATAGAATAGAATAGAATAGAATAGAATAGAATAGAATAGAATAGAATAGAATAGAATAGAATAGAATAGAATAGAATAGAATAGAATAGAATAGAATAGAATAGAATAGAATAGAATAGAATAGAATAGAATAGAATAGAATAGAATAGAATAGAATAGAATAGAATAGAATAGAATAGAATAGAATAGAATAGAATAGAATAGAATAGAATAGAATAGAATAGAATAGAATAGAATAGAATAGAATAGAATAGAATAGAATAGAATAGAATAGAATAGAATAGAATAGAATAGAATAGAATAGAATAGAATAGAATAGAATAGAATAGAATAGAATAGAATAGAATAGAATAGAATAGAATAGAATAGAATAGAATAGAATAGAATAGAATAGAATAGAATAGAATAGAATATAATAGAATAGAATAGAATAGAATAGAATAGAATAGAATAGAATAGAATAGAATAGAATAGAATAGAATAGAATAGAATAGAATAGAATAGAATAGAATAGAATAGAATAGAATAGAATAGAATAGAATAGAATAGAATAGAATAGAATAGAATAGAATAGAATAGAATAGAATAGAATAGAATAGAATAGAATAGAATAGAATAGAATAGAATAGAATAGAATAGAATAGAATAGAATAGAATAGAATAGAATAGAATAGAATAGAATAGAATAGAATAGAATAGAATAGAATAGAATAGAATAGAATAGAATAGAATAGAATAGAATAGAATAGAATAGAATAGAATAGAATAGAATAGAACAGAATAGAATAGAATAGAATAGAATAGAATAGAATAGAATAGAATAGAATAGAATAGAATAGAATAGAATAGAATAGAATAGAATAGAATAGAATAGAATAGAATAGAATAGAATAGAATAGAATAGAATAGAATAGAATAGAATAGAAGAATAGAATAGAATAGAATAGAATAGAATAGAATAGAATAGAATAGAATAGAATAGAATAGAATAGAATAGAATAGAATAGAATAGAATAGAATAGAATAGAATAGAATAGAATAGAATAGAATAGAATAGAATAGAATAGAATAGAATAGAATAGAATAGAATAGAATAGAAGAATAGAATAGAATAGAATAGAATAGAATAGAATAGAATAGAATAGAATAGAATAGAATAGAATAGAATAGAATAGAATAGAATAGAATAGAATAGAATAGAATAGAATAGAATAGATAGAATAGAATAGAATAGAATAGAATAGAATAGAATAGAATAGAATAGAATAGAATAGATAGAATAGAATAGAATAGAATAGAATAGAATAGAATAGAATAGAATAGAATAGAATAGAATAGATAGAATAGAATAGAATAGAATAGAATAGAATAGAATAGAATAGAATAGAATAGATAGAATAGAATAGAATAGATAGAATAGAATAGAATAGAATAGAATAGAATAGAATAGAATAGAATAGAATAGAATAGAATAGAATAGAATAGAAGATAGAATAGAATAGAATAGAATAGAATAGAATAGAATAGAATAGAATAGAATAGAATAGAATAGAATAGAATAGAATAGAATAGAATAGAATAGAATAGAATAGAATAGAATAGAATAGAATAGATAGAATAGAATAGAATAGAATAGAATAGAATAGAATAGAATAGAATAGAATAGAATAGAATAGAAAGATAGAATAGAAGAATAGATAGAATAGAATAGAATAGAATAGAATAGAATAGAATAGAATAGAATAGAATAGAATAGAATAGATAGAATAGAATAGAATAGAATAGAATAGAATAGAATAGAATAGAATAGAATAGAATAGAATAGAATAGAATAGAATAGAATAATAGAATAGAATAGAATAGAATAGAATAGAATAGAATAGAATAGAATAGAATAGAATAGAATAGAATAGAATAGATAGAATAGAATAGAATAGAATAGAATAGAATAGAATAGAATAGAATAGAATAGAAAGAATAGAATAGAATAGAATAGAATAGAATAGAATAGAATAGAATAGAATAGAATAGAATAGAATAGAATAGAATAATAGAATAGAATAGAATAGAATAGAATAGAATAGAATAGAATAGATAGATAGAATAGAATAGAATAGAATAGAATAGAATAGAATAGATAGAATAGAATAGAATAGAATAGAATAGAATAGAAATAGAATAGAATAGAATAGAATAGAATAGAATAGAATAGAATAGAATAGAATAGAATAGAATAGAATAGAATAGAATAGAATAGAATAGAATAGAATAGAATAGAATAGAATAGAATAGAATAGAATAGAATAGAATAGAATAGAATAGAATAGAATAGAATAGATAGAATAGAATAGAATGATAGAATAGAATAGAATAGAATAGAATAGAATAGAATAGAATAGAATAGAATAGAATAGAATAGAATAGAATAGAATAGAATAGAATAGAATAGAATAGAATAGAATAGAATAGAATAGAATAGAATAGAATAGAATAGAATAGAATAGAATAGAATAGAATAGAATAGAATAGAATAGAATAGATAGAATAGAATAGAATAGAATAGAATAGAATAGAATAGAATAGAATAGAATAGAATAGAATAGAATAGAATAGAATAGAATAGAATAGAATAGAAAGAATAGAATAGAATAGAATAGAAATAGAATAGAATAGAATAGAATAGAATAGAATAGAATAGAATAGAATAAGAATAGAATAGAATAGAATAGAATAGAATAGAATAGAATAGAATAGAAGAATAGAATAGAATAGAATAGAATAGAATAGAATAGAATAGAATAGAATAGAATAGAATAGAATAGAATAGAATAGAATAGAATAGAATAGAATAGAATGAATAGAATAGAATAGAATAGAATAGAATAGAATAGAATAGAATAGAATAGAATAGAATAGAATAGAATAGAATAGAATAGAATAGAATAGAAAGATAGAATAGAATAGAATAGAATAGAATAGAATAGAATAGAATAGAATAGAATAGAATAGATAGAATAGAATAGAATAGAATAGAATAGAATAGAATAGAATAGAATAGAATAGAATAGAATAGAATAGAATAGAATAGAATAGAATAGAATAGAATAGAATAGAATAGAATAGAATAGAATAGAATAGAATAGAATAGAATAGAATAGAATAGAATCGAATAGAATAGAATAGAATAGAATAGAATAGAATAGAATAGAATAGAATAGAATAGAATAGAATAGAATAGAATAGAATAGAATAGAATAGAATAGAATAGAATAGAATAGAATAGAATAGAATAGAATAGAATAGAATAGAATAGAATAGAATAGAATAGAATAGAATAGAATAGAATAGAATAGAATAGAATAGAATAGAATAGAATAGAATAGAATAGAATAGAATAGAATAGAATAGAATAGAATAGATAGAATAGAATAGAATAGAATAGAATAGAATAGAATAGAATAGAATAGAATAGAATAGAATTAGAATAGAATAGAATAGAATAGAATAGAATAGAATAGAATAGAATAGATAGAATAGAATAGAATAGAATAGAATAGATAGAATAGAATAGAATAGAATAGAATAGAATAGAATAGAATAGAATAGAATAGAATAGAATAGAATAGAATAGAATAGAATAGAATAGAATAGAATAGAATAGAATAGAATAGAATAGAATAGAATAGAATAGAATAGAATAGAATAGAATAGAATAGAATAGAATAGAATAGAATAGAATAGAATAGAATAGAATAGAATAGAATAGAATAGAATAGAATAGAATAGAATAGAATAGAATAGAATAGAATAGAATAGAATAGAATAGAATAGAATAGAATAGAATAGAATAGAATAGAATAGAATAGAATAGAATAGATAGAATAGAATAGAATAGAATAGAATAGAATAGAATAGAATAGAATAGAATAGATAGAATAGAATAGAATAGAATAGAATAGAATAGAATAGAATAGAATAGAATAGAATAGAATAGAATAGAATAGAATAGAATAGAATAGAATAGAATAGAATAGAAGAATAGAAATAGAATAGATAGAATAGAATACAAGAATAGAATAGAATAGAATAGAATAGAATAGAATAGAATAGAATAGAATAGAATAGAATAGAATAGAATAGAATAGAATAGAATAGAATAGAATAGAATAGAATAGAATAGAATAGAATAGAATAGAATAGAATAGAATAGAATAGAATAGAATAGAATAGAATAGAATAGAATAGAATAGAATAGAATAGAATAGAATAGAATAGAAATAGAATAGAATAGAATAGAATAGAATAGAATAGAATAGAATAGAATAGAATAGAATAGAATAGAATAGAATAGAATAGAATAGAATAGAATAGAATAGAATAGAATAGAATAGAATAGAATAGAATAGAATAGAATAGAATAGAATAGAATAGATCGGAAGAATAGAATAGAATAGAATAGAATAGAAATAGAATAGAATAGATAGAATAGAATAGAATAGAAGAATAGAATAGAATAGAATAGAATAGAATAGAATAGAATAGAATAGAATAGAATAGAATAGAATAGAATAGAATAGAATAGAATAGAATAGAATAGAATAGAATAGAATAGAATAGAATAGAATAGAATAGAATAGAATAGAATAGAATAGAATAGAATAGAATAGAATAGAATAGAATAGAATAGAATAGAATAGAATAGAATAGAATAGAATAGAATAGAATAGAATAGAATAGAATAGAATAGAATAGAATAGAATAGAATAGAATAGAATAGAATAGAATAGAATAGAATAGAATAGAATAGAATAGAATAGAATAGAATAGAATAGAATAGAATAGAATAGAATAGAATAGAATAGAATAGAATAGAATAGAATAGAATAGAATAGAATAGAATAGAATAGAATAGAATAGAATAGAATAGAATAGAATAGAATAGAATAGAATAGAATAGAATAGAATAGAATAGAATAGAATAGAATAGAATAGAATAGAATAGAATAGAATAGATAGAATAGAATAGAATAGAATAGAATAGAATAGAATAGATAGAATAGAATAGAATAGAATAGAATAGAATAGAATAGAATAGAATAGAATAGAATAGAATAGAATAGAATAGAATAGAATAGAATAGAAAAGAAGATAGAATAGAATAGAATAGAATAGAATAGAATAGAATAGAATAGAATAGAATAGAATAGAATAGAATAGAATAGAATAGAATAGAATAGAATAGAATAGAATAGAATAGAATAGAATAGAATAGAATAGAATAGAATAGAATAGAATAGAATAGAATAGAATAGAATAGAATAGAATAGAATAGAATAGAATAGAATAGAATAGAATAGAATAGAATAGAATAGAATAGAATAGAATAGAATAGAATAGAATAGAATAGAATAGAATAGAATAGAGAATAGAATAGAATAGAATAGAATAGAATAGAATAGAATAGAATAGAATAGAATAGAATAGAATAGAATAGAATAGAATAGAATAGAATAGAATAGAATAGAATAGAATAGAATAGAATAGAATAGAGAATAGAATAGAATAGAGAATAGAATAGAATAGAATAGAATAGAATAGAATAGAATAGAATAGAATAGAATAGAATAGATAGAATAGAATAGAATAGAATAGAATAGAATAGAATAGAATAGAATAGAATAGAATAGAATAGAATAGAATAGAATAGAATAGAATAGAATAGAATAGAATAGAAAAGAATAGAATAGAATAGAATAGAATAGAATAGAATAGAATAGAATAGAATAGAATAGAATAGAATAGAATAGAATAGAATAGAATAGAATAGAATAGAATAGAATAGAATAGAATAGAATAGAATAGAATAGAATAGAATAGAATAGAATAGAATAGAATAGAATAGAATAGAATAGAATAGAATAGAATAGAATAGAATAGAATAGAATAGAATAGAATAGAATAGAATAGAATAGAATAGAATAGAATAGAATAGAATAGAATAGAATAGAATAGAATAGAATAGAATAGAATAGAATAGAATAGAATAGAATAGAATAGAATAGAATAGAATAGAATAGAATAGAATAGAATAGAATAGAATAGAATAGAATAGAATAGAATAGAATAGAATAGAATAGAATAGAATAGAATAGAATAGAATAGAATAGAATAGAATAGAATAGAATAGAATAGAATAGAATAGAATAGAATAGAATAGAATAGAATAGAATAGAATAGAATAGAATAGAATAGAATAGAATAGAATAGAATAGAATAGAATAGAAAGAATAGAATAGAATAGAATAGAATAGAATAGAATAGAATAGAATAGAATAGAATAGAATAGAATAGAATAGAATAGAATAGAATAGAATAGAATAGAATAGAATAGAATAGAATAGAATAGAATAGAATAGAATAGAATAGAATAGAATAGAATAGAATAGAATAGAATAGAATAGAATAGAATAGAATAGAATAGAATAGAATAGAATAGAATAGAAGAATAGAATAGAATAGAATAGAATAGAATAGAATAGAATAGAATAGAATAGAATAGAATAGAAGAATAGAATAGAATAGAATAGAATAGAATAGATAGAATAGAAAGAATAGAATAGAATAGAATAGAATAGAAAGAATAGAATAGAATAGAATAGAATAGAATAGAATAGATAGAATAGAATAGAATAGAATAGAATAGAATAGAATAGAATAGAATAGAATAGAATAGAATAGAATAGAATAGAATAGAATAGAATAGAATAGAATAGAATAGAATAGAATAGAATAGAATAGAATAGAATAGAATAGAATAGAATAGAATAGAATAGAATAGAATAGAATAGAATAGAATAGAATAGAATAGAATAGAATAGAATAGAATAGAATAGAATAGAATAGAATAGAATAGAATAGAATAGAATAGAATAGAATAGAATAGAATAGATAGAATAGAATAGAATAGAATAGAATAGAATAGAATAGAATAGAATAGAATAGAATAATAGAATAGAATAGAATAGAATAGAATAGAATAGAATAGAATAGAATAGAATAGAATAGAATAGAATAGAATAGAATAGAATAGAATAGAATAGAATAGAATAGAATATAATAGAATAGAATAGAATAGAATGAATAGAATAGAATAGAATAGAATAGAATAGACTAGAATAGAATAGAAAAGAATAGAATAGAATAGAATAGAATAGAATAGAATAGAATAGAATAGAATAGAATAGAATAGAATAGAATAGAATAGAATAGAATAGAATAGAATAGAATAGAATAGAATAGAATAGATAGAATAGAATAGATAGAATAGAATAGAATAGAATAGAATAGAATAGAATAGAATAGAATAGAATAGAATAGAATAGAATAGAATAGAATAGAATAGAATAGAATAGAATAGAATAGAATAGATAGAATAGAATAGAATAGAATAGAATAGAATAGAATAGAATAGAATAGAATAGAATAGAATAGAATAGAATAGAATAGAATAGAATAGAATAGAATAGAATAGAATAGAATAGAATAGAATAGAATAGAATAGAATAGAATAGAATAGAATAGAATAGAATAGAATAGAATAGAATAGAATAGAATAGAATAGAATGAATAGAATAGAATAGAATAGAATAGAATAGAATAGAATAGAATAGAATAGAATAGAATAGAATAGAATAGAATAGAATAGATAGAATAGAATAGAATAGAATAGAATAGAATAGATAGAATAGAATAGAATAGAATAGAATAGAATAGAAATAGAATAGAATAGAATAGAATAGAATAGAATAGAATAGAATAGAATAGAATAGAATAGATAGAATAGAATAGAATAGAATAGAATAGAATAGAATAGAATAGAATAGAATAGAATAGAATAGAATAGAATAGAATAGAATAGAATAGAATAGAATAGATAGAATAGAATAGAATAGAATAGAATAGAATAGAATAGAATAGAATAGAATAGAATAGAATAGAATAGAATAGAATAGAATAGAATAGAATAGAATAGAATAGAATAGAATAGAAGATAGAATAGAATAGAATAGAATAGAATAGAATAGAATAGAATAGAATAGAATAGAATAGAATAGAATAGAAATAGAATAGAATAGAATAGAATAGAATAGAATAGAATAGAATAGAATAGAATAGAATAGAATAGAATAGAATCGAATAGAATAGAATAGAATAGAATAGAATAGAATAGAATAGAATAGAATAGAATAGAATAGAATAGAATAGAATAGAATAGAATAGAATAGAATAGAGAATAGAATAGAAGAATTAGAATAGAATAGAATAGAATAGAATAGAATAGAATAGATTAGAATAGATAGAATAGAATAGAATAGAATAGAATAGAATAGAATAGAATAGAATAGAATAGAATAGAATAGAATAGAATAGAATAGAAAGATAGAATAGAATAGAATAGAATAGAATAGAATAGAATAGAATAGAATAGAATAGAATAGAATAGAATAGAATAGAATAGAATAGAATAATAGAATAGAATAGAATAGAATAGAATAGAATAAAGAATAGAATAGAATAGAATAGAATAGAATGAATAGATAGAATAGAATAGAATAGAATAGAATAGAATAGAATAGAATAGAATAGAATAGAATAGAATAGAATAGAATAGAATAGAATAGAATAGAATAGAATAGAATAGAATAGAATAGAATAGAATAGAATAGAATAGAATAGAATAGAATAGAATAGAATAGAATAGAATAGAATAGAATAGAATAGAATAGAATAGAATAGAATAGAATAGAATAGAATAGAAAAGAATAGAATAGAATAGAATAGAATAGAATAGAATAGAAAAGAATAGAATAGAATAGAATAGAATAGAATAGAATAGAAAAGAATAGAATAGAATAGAATAGAATAGAATAGAATAGAATAGAATAGAATAGAATAGAATAGAATAGAATAGAATAGAATAGAATAGAATAGAATAGAATAGAATAGAATAGAATAGAATAGAATAGAATAGAATAGAATAGAATAGAATAGAATAGAATAGAAATAGAATAGAATAGAATAGAATAGAATAGAATAGAATAGAATAGAATAG
>OV049924.1:238622120-238702120 GCA_920104205.1 Eupeodes latifasciatus
ACACTTGTCCTGGATGGGCTTGTTTAGTGCTTCCTGGCGGAGCGGCGGGCCGCGGCGGCGTGCGGCTTAGTTGGTGCACCACTTCACTGTTTTTAAGTTTCTAACTAGAGATCTAGGATGTTCAAATGGTAGACATGTGCAGTGCATTCAAGAGGAGGAGGTTTTTCTCAAAACCGTGAATCTCTTCGTTTTTCGCCACCATCATTAGTTACAAATAATATGACACATACAACAACTGAATGTGATTCTGCTGATTAACATAGTGCAAAACAACAACAACAACACCAAAATATATCTCCACAAGCACCACCTAAGGTCCTAAGCTATCGTCAACATCGATACCATAGAGGAAATATATTATCTAGAGTCCCGACTTCATGGTTTGTTCTCTTTCGGCTTACAAGGTAAATTAAGAGGATTTTGTCCATAAGGCAAAGCATGTTGTTCCGTGTATTTCTTATGGGACCAAGCCATTATAGATATGTAGTTGTTATGGAATTTGTGCCCAACTTGTTCAAATGCGGGGAAAAAGACTATGAGGTGAATTCAAAAATTAAAAAATGAATGGAAACATTTACGAAAAATGAATTTTGTAGCTCTTTTTCAGTGGAAACAGTGCTAAAAATAATATTTTACTGCTTTTGGCACACAAATTCTATGATTTTGATGAACATTATCGGTAAAAACCGACAAAATCGTCCATAAAGTATAGTCGCACCCTAGAAATGCAATGCGAACGTGGCCCAAATTGAGTTGGTCTTAGTTTTGACAGATTAACAATGAGGTGAGTATTTTGACAGCGAAAATGAAAACAATTGAATCGATATTTTTTCCTTCAAAAACATAATTGATGCAGATTTCTCCTCTAAAGCTGACGTCTTACCATGAGATTCCAAGAACTCGAAGATGGGCTCAGCAGGTGAGTCACGTTTATCGATTCGGATGGTAATAATTCACAGAATAATTCACGAGTATAAATCCGAGAAGCACCAAAACTGTCGAAATTTGGATCGGTTAAATCGGCAGCATCTATTAAGCCATCGATCTAAAAAATAGGGATCGACTGGTCCCAGTTGGGTTGGGAACGACCCGCGGTCATCGCACGTAAGTTCACGATAAAGTTCAAGCATGATGACTGATGAGGATGTCCTAGATTCGAAGCCGAAGAAGAAGAATGTCTTGAAAGGAGCACAGAGGAACAGGATAAAATCGATCCCGAAGATGCCAAGAAGAAGAAGGAAGATGATAAAAAGTCCGATGGCTGTTCTTAGATGATTATGAAAATAACAACTACTACATCAAGGACAGAGCTAAACCACCAGAAGTAAGTTTATTTAAAATCCAAAACGAATTTTATTTGATCTATTTACTCATTTAATGGTTGTTTCACAATATCCAAAACACCAGAATTATCAAAAACCAACAGGTCTATGAGTAGTACCCGTGGCATGATGGTTAGTGCGTTGGACTGTTATGCCAGAGGTCTTGGGTTCGATCCCTGCCTAGCCTATGTCATCTAAAGTTTTTTTCACGGGTACTGCCTCTTGCGAGGAATTGACAATTTCTCCAAGAGTAATTCTTGTCAGGAAAAGTGCTTTCTCAAATTATCCGTTCAGATTCGGCTTAAAAAACTGTAGGTCCCCTCCTTCCCTGACAACAGTACCCGCACACAGGAATGGTTGAGAGTTGTAAGTCACTAGGCCCTAGTTCTCAACGAACTGTTGCGCCACCCAATTTATTTTTATTTTAACCGGTCTATGATTTCACTGAGAAACACCACTAGCAATCTACGATGATTTAGATCCTTATGGCCGCAGTGCTAGATACAAAAAACTGCCAGCACATAGGGTGCCTCATTATGAGGAGATAGAGTAGTGCATCCAACACGTGAAGTGATTGTACAAAGAGTTAAACTCCCAGGTCGGGGTGGTGAATGGAATGATCCTTTGATGCATTCCAAGTTCCCTGGTGGTCGTGCTCTTTCGGTTCGTGAGAGAAGCGTAGCTGATGGTATTCACTTTATTCCAGTTCAACAAGTTCAAAATCAGTTTCAAATTCTGAATCAAGTCGACCTCCAAGTCCAGAGCACAGATGCCGCTACAAAAGCAGTTTGCACAAAAGTCCACCACCTTGACGACATTTTTGAACTGGCGTTGGTCTTAAATCACCAAGACCCAGGCGCCCTCCAATTGAGTTAAATTTTAATTTTATTGTGGTTATTATATTTATTTAAGATGTGCTTTTATATATGTTTCTATAATTGCATCTCATATATATATAATAAAAGCTCATAAATTAACAATAAATAATATTGGTACTTCTCTCCACATGCATGTTCCATATATTAATACCATTTAATTTGTAATAATAACAAAAATCGTTTGTCTTCAACTTTTTGTCTCCAACCTAATCATAAGTCTTTTACGTTCATCAGTTGCAGGGCGGCGATGGCTGCGCGGGAGTTATAGAAGTGCTTCTCAATCATAACAACCAAACCATACCAAGCGTATTCCATTTCCATATCGCTTAATAAAAATAACATTAAATATTAAATGCCCACCAAGCATATTTCGTTGAACATAATTTATGTGAATAGACATAAAATATTAAAAGTAATGTAAACAAAGAATGTCTAACAAAGAATCTCCCACAGATACAGAATATCCAAACATAAATAAAAAATCAAACTAATGTAAACAAAAATCGTCAACGATCAAAAATCAAACTAATGTAAACAAAAATCCTCAACGATCAAAAACAATCAAATTGAATCATCATAGAATATGATGATAATGCATGTGTACCAATACACACATATTTATAGTCTGTAAGAAGAATTAAGAATATAAAAATAGTATAAATAAGCAGGGTTTTTCCTGGCAGATCAGTTCAGTTCCATCTTGACACTCCTACGTATAGCAGAAGATTTCCCCCCACCAGTGGTAAGGGATCCGATGCTCAAATTAATAAATAAAATACTTGTTTAAATTTTAATCTTTCGTTTTATTTTAAAATCTTTTTAAAAAAATCCCGGAGGATTTAAAATACAAAATTGGCGCAGTCGGTAGGATCTCACTAAGTTAAATGAAAATTAATGAATAGATGAGATTCAGTGATCGGACCGAAAAGAAAATATACATTTTTTTTAACCGGTGGAATTTTGGTGCGGATTTAAGTACAACGTACATTATCTAAAACATTATTCAACGATCGAAATTAAATTGTGTTTTGTGAAAATTAATAACACTGAAGTGTTTTAGTGGACAAAACGATTTCGTACCAGAAAAACAAAATTATTGTATACTTAAGTGTTCGGTGATGAGTAAAAGAAAACAAATTTAATTTTTCTTTTGCACGAATTTATTTATATCAAGAAAAAAGAATGGACTGTGTTGTGTTGCTCGGCTCGCTGCTCAGCAAAGAATGACTACTAGGAAAAAGGTTTTCCATCAGCACAGCACATCTGTTGGCAGCTGCCCTGCTGCCTGCTCTCGGTCGCAAGTACCGCTCATCGACATTGTATGAAAAAGGGCGTGTCCTAAATCACCCCATGTCGGATATTCGATGCGACCGTTCTCGGTCCGCAAGTACCTCTCATCGACACACTATGAAAAGGGGTGCGGCCTGCACACCTGCATGTTGATGGTCTGATTTTGGTTCGATCGTCAACGTCGTCGATGATGAAGATGCGCAGCGTTAATGTGGTTGTTGTTGTGCTCGTTCCCAACAATCTACCAGACGAAGAATACTTTCTTGTCGGCGCCGTTGCTCTGCTCATGGTTATTGTTGTTGGAAATTTGTGGACCGAGAAATAGGTTTCGTAAATGCTCGCGCATTGTTGTTGTGCTCGCGCGCAAATGCAGCTGGTGGTTGGAATGTTGTTCGTTCGATGCTACGGTGCCGTCGGTGTTGTGCCTTGTTGCTCTAATCTCTAACATTCCTCCCCCCAATTGAAGGCTCGTCTTCAATTCCTTGTTCAGGCTCTTCGAGTGGTAGCACACACAACTTATGAATCGCTCGCACTAGTGTCGTATGCTCTAGTCGCACTTCGGCACTTCGCACTAGTCCGTCCTTGCCCCGGTGGACGGCCATAACTCGCCCCAATGGCCAGACTGTCGGTGGCATATTTTCCTGCTTGACCAGGACCAGGTCGCCCGGCCGGATGTTTTTACGCTCCTCTTTCCATTTGACACGCTGCTGTAAGGTGTGGATATACTCGTTGCTCCATCTCTTCCAAAAGTGCTGCTGCATTTGGTTAATCACACCCCACAGTTTGAGTCGCCCTTGAGGAACATCGCTCACGTCTGCGCTGAGGGGTAGCACAACTTGCTCACCAATTAGGAAGTGCCCTGGTGTAAGCGCCTTGAAGTCGCCAACGTCATCTGAGAGAGCGCATAGAGGCCTGGAGTTGAGGCAAGCTTCGATCAGTACCAGCGTCGTAGCAAGCGTCTCAAACGTAAACACCTGCTTACCCATGATCCTCTTCAGGTGGTATTTTGTAGATTTCACGCCAGCCTCCCAAATTCCTCCCATGTGTGGTGCGGCGGGGACAATGAATTTCCATTCTGTGCCCAAGGCGTTGACCTGCTCGATAGGCAATCTGTTCTTCCACTGCTCACTGCTTCTCTTCAACTCGGCGTCCGCTCCAACGAAAGTTGTTGCATTATCGCTCCATAGAACTGCGCACGCACCGCGGCGTCCAGTGAAGCGTTGAAAAGCTGCCAGAAATGCGCTGCTCGTCTGATTGCTCACTAGCTCTAGATGTATGGCTATTGTAACCATGCATACGAAAACTGCGATGTAGCCCTTCTCAATGACTCTTGATCGCCCTGATCTAGCCTTGATTTGCACTGGCCCAGCATAGTCCACTCCACTATGCTTGAATGCTCTTGTTGGCTGGACACGATCCTTCGGAAGGCTGCCCA
Organism: Eupeodes latifasciatus; assembly: GCA_920104205.1. Lineage (NCBI taxonomy): Eukaryota > Metazoa > Arthropoda > Insecta > Diptera > Syrphidae > Eupeodes > Eupeodes latifasciatus. Next base: position 238,627,046 of record OV049924.1, read on the forward strand.
TAAGCTGCTCTGATATCACCTTGCTTTGACGAAAACAGATTATGCACCGTGAAATGTATGTTCTTACCGCTCGTCTCAAAGATGGAATCCAGAACTTATGCCTTATGTACTGCATGCACAGTTGAACCCCTCCATGCAATGTCCTAAAGTGCGCTTCTCTAAGTAGGAGTTCAGTTAGTCTGCTCTTGGAAGGTAGAATCATTGGATGAATCATCTGGTAAGGCATCGCTGAATTCTGTAGCCTTCCTCCAACTCTGAGTATGCCCTTGGCATCGAGGAACGGATTCATGGAGATGATATTGCTCGAACCATCTAACGGAGACTTCTCAGACAGCTGTTGAATCTCCTTGCCATACGCACGACGTTGCTCAACCATAACCCAGGCTTCTTCACGCTCCTCCAGTGTAATCGTCTTGCTCTGCTCTGCCTCAAATTGCACCAGCGCAGAGTTGATCGCTCCAGGCTCTGTTGCTTCGCACTGTGTCGACTTGCGCAGTCTCGCTTTGCGCTGTTCTTTGCACCTTCTTGGGAATCTCATCACAAAGGCTGTCAATCTGAGGATGCTCTGTAAGGTTGACCTGCGCTCCAGAAGATCGGTACCACCCATGCTCAGCACCGGCACTCGCACCGTGATAAAACTGACAGCGGCTGGCGGTTTAAGCTCATCCGTAACCCCTTCTGGTTGGTGCTCGCTCGATTCTTGCTTCGCAGTTGGCCATTCTTCTTCACGCAATGTAAGCCATGGCGGTCCTTGCCACCAAAGGTTAGTTTCGGCCAGTTGCTCTGCCTTGATGCCCCTGGATCCTAAGTCGGCAGGGTTGTCACTGGATCTGACATGCCGCCAACGGTGGTCTCCGCTCAGCTCCTGAATGCTGGCTACTCTATTCGCCACGAAAGTCTTCAGCTCACATGGCATCTTGCTGATCCAACAGAGTGTAACTGTAGAGTCGGACCAGTATGTCTTCGCTAGACCTTTTATTGCGCACGAATTGCTCACCTGCACCATTAACTTGCACAAAAGCTCAGCTGCACATAGCTCAAGTCTCGGCACAGAAATTACCTTAATTGGGGCCACTTTGGTCTTCGATGCAATGATCCTGCAAGTCGTTTCCCCTGTTAGGGAGGTAGCACGCATGTAGACGACTGCTGCAAAGGCTCTGGTGGATGCATCTGCGAAACCGTGTAACTCCAGCTGGTGCTGCTCTGTGCTGCCAAGCCATCTCGGAATCCTGATCACTTCCAGATGCGACAGCTGCTCATAGTACTTCCGCCATACAGGCAGAATGGTTGCGGGAATTTGCTCGTCCCATCCAACTCCAGAGCGCCATAGGTCCTGTATGAGTATCTTGGCAACTATTATCACCGGCGCAAGGTAACCATTTCGGTCGTACAGCCTTGCGATGGCACCAATTACTGCTCTCTTTGTAGTGGCCAAGTTGCTCTCGGTTTCTCGTACTTTGAACAAAATCTCATCTCTTGCACAATCCCATACAAGGCCCAGCATAGATGCACTATGCTCCTCCGGAAATTGTAGCTCTCCTTCACTCGTCCAGGTCCTAGTAAGCTTCGATAGTACGCTCTGACTCGAGGCCAAGAACTTGCTCAACTTGAATCCTCCAGCTCGCAGTGAGGAATTTATTTGATAATACTTCTGGATCGCTCGCTCTTCAGTGTCTGCGCCGGTCAACATGTCGTCCATGTAAAAATTGCTCTTTATTGCTTCGCAAGCCAGTGGATATTGCTCTTCATGATCCAATGCGCACTGATGCATAGCTCGTACTGCGTTAAAACCGCTCGACGCCATGCCATACGTAACCACTGTCAGGTAATATTCGCGCAGTTGCTCATCTGGGTTCTCCCTCCAGAAGATTCGCTGGAGATCCCATTGCTCTGGGTTCACACCCACTTGGCGAAACATCTTCTCGACGTCTGCTGAGACCGCAACCTTGTAGCACCGGAAACGGATTATGATCGCCGAGAAATCGTCTTGGAACTTAGCACCAGAGAACTGCACATCGTTCAATGACACTCCAGTATCGCTCTTACATGATGCATCAAAAACCACGCGAAACTTCTTAGTGACGCAATGATGGGGAATGTGGTATGCTCGCTCGCTCGTATTTGGTCGGACGACTTCCTTCATGTGACCGAGATGCTCGTATTCGCGCATAAATTCGACATTTTTCTGTCTAAGCTCTGGATCTGCACCCAATCTCTTCTCGGTTTGTAGGAATCTCTTAATGGCCACCGCCCTGGTTGACCCCAGCGCTCGTGCTCTAGGATTTATCGGAATTGTCACCACATAGCGCCCAGATGGCGCTCGGTAGAATGTGCTCTTGAAGTTCTCTTCGACCCATTCGTCTTCTGCTGACAAGGTGAACTTCCAGCTCGGCTCTTCTAACTCCCAGAATCTCCTCAGCGACTGATTAAGCTCGAAAAGCAAGGATTCTGAGATTGCGCACATTGCTCTGGCCGCTCACTCGTGCCTCGGTTGTGGCTGTCCAAAGACGATCCAGCCCAGATGGGAGTCTTGCGCCGTCAATCCAGACTTGAACCTCTTGACTCCATTTTTAATCATCTCTGCCCATACTTGTGCACCTAATAGCATCTCAATCTTGGCTGGCCGACTGAATTTCGGATCCGCCAACTTTAGCTCGCTCGTTTCTATCGCCTGCTCTTGCGATAAAGGACTTCCTGGCAGGCAAGAAGTGATTTTCCTGACGGTGAACATCTCGCACTCCAGGTAAAAGCTCGGATCATTTCCCGAAAGAATGCTCAAGCTCACGAGCCCGTTTGGTCGTATGGCAACGCTCGACCCAATGCCACACACATCAAAAACGCATCGCCGTTTGATCAGGCCCAGTCTCTGTGCGCACTGCTCTGTTATTAAGTTTATCTGGCTTCCGCTGTCGAGAAGCGCCCTTGCTTCAACGGGTTGCCCTGCTCTATTTTGCACCCTTATACATGCTGTTGCTAGCAATGCACACTGCACCTTATCAATTTGCTCTCGCTCAGTTTGCCCAAGCATTGCGTCCGCCGAAGGGGGAACGTTATTTATGGCCTGCTGCTCTTCAGGCATCGTTGCCGTTGGTTGCTACTGCTCTTGCGGTGTGGCGACTGACTGCTCGTCTGTTGAGCTCGCACTTGGCCCCACCACTGCCGCAAGCGCATTGCCAGACGCTCGCTGGTTTGGACAAAGCACACTGTTGTGCTTCTTGTCGCACTTACGACATGCTCCGCCTGGACAAGCTTGCGCAAAATGCCCTGGTCGCAAGCAATTTGCACATAGCTTCCAGCTCCGCACTTTATCATTCCTTCCTGCAATGGACAGTGCAAGGAAATCCCCACAGCGATACAGGAAGTGTGGCTCTCTGCACAGTGGACACTTGGGTGTCGCCATTGCTCTGGCGGTGCTCGTTCCGGGTGCGCTCCTTTGCACTGGCCTCTGGTTGACGGATGCGGTGTCCACCACCCGCATATGCTCTTCCAAAAGCCTGTCATACGCGGCGCTCGCTGCCCCCCGCTTAGCTCGAAGCAGTGCCAGCGCAGCAGACCCAAAATCGACAGACTCGACGAATGCTGACACCCTCATCAACGACGAGCGATGAACGTCTCGGCGTGTGACGTCGCCCATTGTTCCTGATGGATGTAAGGAACTGCTGCTCTTCAAAGCACTTGCCCGTAAGACCGCACGCGATCGCAACAACTCAGGTCGACCCTTCGGAAGTGGCAACGATCTGCGCGGAATCAGTGCACAACGCCAAGTTGTTGTTATTGATGGAAGTCACAGCACGGGGTATCAACTTTGTTGCTCTCAGCACTAGCGCTCAATTGTTGGAATCGCTCTGATTCTGGAATTGCTCGATTTATTTGCTCTGATTTACACTGAAATTAAAAAAAAAACAAAAGACCAGAAAATTGCTCTTCATGCTTGCTCGTTTTTACTTAACCTCTGCACGCTGATAAAACCATCCGGCTCGAATGGACCAGAATGTTCGGTGATGAGTAAAAGAAAACAAATTTAATTTTTCTTTTGCACGAATTTATTTATATCAAGAAAAAAGAATGGACTGTGTTGTGTTGCTCGGCTCGCTGCTCAGCAAAGAATGACTACTAGGAAAAAGGTTTTCCATCAGCACAGCACATCTGTTGGCAGCTGCCCTGCTGCCTGCTCTCGGTCGCAAGTACCGCTCATCGACATTGTATGAAAAAGGGTGTGTCCTAAATCACCCCATGTCGGATATTCGATGCGACCGTTCTCGGTCCGCAAGTACCTCTCATCGACACACTATGAAAAGGGGTGCGGCCTGCACACCTGCATGTTGATGGTCTGATTTTGGTTCGATCGCGACTGACTGCTCGTCTGTTGAGCTCGCACTTGGCCCCACCACTGCCGCAAGCGCATTGCCAGACGCTCGCTGGTTTGGACAAAGCACACTGTTGTGCTTCTTGTCGCACTTACGACATGCTCCGCCTGGACAAGCTTGCGCAAAATGCCCTGGTCGCAAGCAATTTGCACATAGCTTCCAGCTCCGCACTTTATCATTCCTTCCTGCAATGGACAGTGCAAGGAAATCCCCACAGCGATACAGGAAGTGTGGCTCTCTGCACAGTGGACACTTGGGTGTCGCCATTGCTCTGGCGGTGCTCGTTCCGGGTGCGCTCCTTTGCACTGGCCTCTGGTTGACGGATGCAGTGTCCACCACCCGCATATGCTCTTCCAAAAGCCTGTCATACGCGGCGCTCGCTGCCCCCCGCTTAGCTCGAAGCAGTGCCAGCGCAGCAGACCCAAAATCGACAGACTCGACGAATGCTGACACCCTCATCAACGACGAGCGATGAACGTCTCGGCGTGTGACGTCGCCCATTGTTCCTGATGGATGTAAGGAACTGCTGCTCTTCAAAGCACTTGCCCGTAAGACCGCACGCGATCGCAACAACTCAGGTCGACCCTTCGGAAGTGGCAACGATCTGCGCGGAATCAGTGCACAACGCCAAGTTGTTGTTATTGATGGAAGTCACAGCACGGGGTATCAACTTTGTTGCTCTCAGCACTAGCGCTCAATTGTTGGAATCGCTCTGATTCTGGAATTGCTCGATTTATTTGCTCTGATTTACACTGAAATTAAAAAAAAAACAAAAGACCAGAAAATTGCTCTTCATGCTTGCTCGTTTTTACTTAACCTCTGCACGCTGATAAAACCATCCGGCTCGAATGGACCAGAATGTTCGGTGATGGGTAAAAGAAAACAAATTTAATTTTTCTTTTGCACGAATTTATTTATATCAAGAAAAAAGAATGGACTGTGTTGTGTTGCTCGGCTCGCTGCTCAGCAAAGAATGACTACTAGGAAAAAGGTTTTCCATCAGCACAGCACATCTGTTGGCAGCTGCCCTGCTGCCTGCTCTCGGTCGCAAGTACCGCTCATCGACATTGTATGAAAAAGGGTGTGTCCTAAATCACCCCATGTCGGATATTCGATGCGACCGTTCTCGGTCCGCAAGTACCTCTCATCGACACACTATGAAAAGGGGTGCGGCCTGCACACCTGCATGTTGATGGTCTGATTTTGGTTCGATCGTCAACGTCGTCGATGATGAAGATGCGCAGCGTTAATGTGGTTGTTGTTGTGCTCGTTCCCAACAATCTACCAGACGAAGAATACTTTCTTGTCGGCGCCGTTGCTCTGCTCATGGTTATTGTTGTTGGAAATTTGTGGACCGAGAAATAGGTTTCGTAAATGCTCGCGCATTGTTGTTGTGCTCGCGCGCAAATGCAGCTGGTGGTTGGAATGTTGTTCGTTCGATGCTACGGTGCCGTCGGTGTTGTGCCTTGTTGCTCTAATCTCTAACATTAAGTGTTCATAAGATTTTGTTTAATACACGCATTCTCATAGAGAGATAAGTAAACAAAACAATAATTAAGTGTCAACGGAAAACATAGTGTCTACGAAAAAGGCAAAGTGTCTATGCAAAAGACAAGCAGGTGAAAAAAAAAAAAGAAATAAATTAAAAAGTGCATACAAAAAAAATAATAACTTTTAAATAAAAATATAAGTGAATGAAAAACTTGCGGAAACTAAGGGAAAGAATTTTTAAAATACAAGAGGAAGCTATAAACATAATGAACGCCGCAGAACATCAAGCTCAACAGGCTTCACTTGCAAATCAGCAAGCGCAATTAGCCGAAATTCAAGCTCAAGCAAGAGCACAAGCTCCGATGGATCCAGTTCAACATGCAGTTTGGGCAGAACAGCAAAAATTCTATTTAAAAGAACTAAGGATGATTAACCCATTTAAAGGATCATCAGACAATCTGGCTCTTTTTATATCATCGATGGAGTATTTACTTGAGAGAATCCAGGATCCAACTTACATGGAACAAGCAGTTTTTGTGGTGCATCAGAAAATTCAAGGCGAGGCTTTGAGAGCAATAAATAGTCTACAACATCTTGCACCTTGGGCAGACGTAAAAGTACAGCTGGTAAGACAATTTGGCATTAAAAAATCATATCTTAAATTAGTGACAGAAATAAATAGTGTCAATGAGAACGAAACAATTAGGAATTATAATAAAATTGACAATTTGTTGCAAGAGTTACAAACAAAAACTCAACTAGAACCCGATAATGTTTATACTCAGAGAAATAATGAATGTATAGCTTTAGAATCATTTAAAAATACATTGTCACCCAGTCAAAAGGCAATAGTGATTGCAAGCCAACCAAATAATATAATGGAGGCTTTTGACCTGTTAGAGAGTAATAATATGATAAGAAAAATCAATGAACAAATTAAATATCAAAATATACCAAAATCAAACCAAAATAATTTTAATCAAAATCTAAATCGGAATCCTTTTAAAAATAATTTGCATCCCAACAACTTATTTAGACAAAATAATTTCAATAACAATTTTAGGCCGCAACATGATAGAATATCTTCAAAAAAAGTTAGACAAAATAATCATAGAATATTTGGAAACGCAAATCCAAATAATTTTAGATTCGGATTTAATAGAAATAACTAGGGCTAGGATTTCCATGCACTTAAAAACGCAAAATATGCGCTTAAAATGTGCTCTTAAAAATGTGAAATATGCACTTAAAATATGCATTTAAAATCATATAATTGAACACAAAAAAGACTTAGTATACAGTTTTTATAAAAAAAATCAATCTTTTATTTTATCTTTTAAAGGAACTAAAAAACAAGTAGGTACATTAAAAAATTAAAAAATACACAAAACATAAACAATAAATAAAAATTACATCAACATAAGAAAAAGATATCCCTTTGAATAACATTTTTTGTTCATGATAACACAGACAATAGAAAAATTGACATAAATGATGAAATTCTTCTTAAAGTTTTTAAAAATAAAGCCTTGGCGATTTGGCCTTTGAAACGTCTTATACATCGAAAAGAAACGTTCTACGTCAATTGACGTATGTAAGTGGTGCATTCTTAAAGGAAGAAATTTCATCGGTTGTAAAGTTTCTAGAAATAGCCATCAGGCAAATTTTAATAATAATAATCAAAGATCATTCAATTCAGGACAGTATAGGAATAATAACTATAATAATACTAATAGGAATCCAAGGCCAGAACCTAAAAAAATAAATTGAGGCGCAACAGTCCGTTGAGAACTAGGGCCTAGTGACTTACAACTCTCAACCATTCCTGTGTGCGAGTAAAGTTGTCAGGGATGGAGGGGACTTACAGTTTTTAAGCCGAATCCGAACGGAAAATTTGAGAAAGCACTTTTCATGACAAGAATTACTCTTGGAGAATTTGTCAATTCCTCGCAAGAGGCAGTACCCGTGAAAAAACTTTAGATGGCATAGGCAGGGATCGAACCCAAGACCTCTGGCATGACAGTCCAACGCACTAACCATCATGCCACGGGTACTACATAGGCCAGAACCTATGGATGTAAATAATACGGAAATAAAAAATGAAGAGGTAAATTTTACCATAGCCTAGCCGGGAAGAAGAATCACTTCCCATAATAAAAGTTACAATAAATAATAAAAAATTCAATATTCTTATAGATACTGGCTCAACAACAAGTATACTTGATGAGTCACAATCACAACTAATAGAAATTCCGAGAACTTTAATGAAAGTTCCAATCAAAATTAAATCGCTCAATCATGAAAATATTATAAAATTTGAGATCATAACTGAAGTACCGGTAGAATTCAATGAAGATGAAGCTACCATGGCATGGAAGTTGATGAGAATACGAAATAATAAACTTGTAGGAATCATAGGTCAAAATGTATTAAAACCTATACGAGCGACATTGTATTTAAAAGAAGGATATATTGAAATAAATAACAGAAAAACATACTTTGAGAATTATGACAGCGAAAAGAAAGAAATAAAATGTATATACGAATATGAAGAAATTCAAACTCTAGAATATTGCAACTCAACGCAAATGAGCCAATTAATAGATAAGAATTTAAATTATGAAGAAACACAGGAATTAAAAAAATTTATTGATGAAAATAAATATGTTTTTTATCAAGAAGGTGATAAACTTACGTCAACAACACAAACTATGCATAGCATTAGGACTGAGCATGACAGTCCCATATTCAGTAAAATATATAGATACCCTAAAATCCACGAAAGAGAAATTGAACGGCAAGTTAATGATTTATTACAACAAGGTATAATACGAAAAAGTGTTTCCCCCTATAATGCACCTATTTGGGTAGTCCCAAAGAAAACAAAAACAAAAATGGCGAATGGTATTCGATTATAGAAAATTAAATGAAAAAACAATCGAATTTAAGCATCCTATACCCAATATCGATGAAATATTAGATAAATTAGGACGAGCTTAATATTTTTCAACCCTTGACCTTGCAAAAGGTTTTCATCAAATAAAAATTAATCCCCTTGATTTTGAAAAAACAGCATTTTCAACTCCATACGGACATTATGAATGGTTAAGAATGCCATTTGGTCTGAAAAATGCACCAGCCACTTTTCAAAGAATGATGAATGAGGTTTTAGAAGGTTTAATAAATAAAATCTGTGTAGTATATCTTGATGATATATTAATTTTTAGTACTTCATTAATAAAAGATAGTGCAGTGAATATTTTTAAGCAACAAATCATATTAAAAGCAGGAAATGGATTGAACAAAAGCCCTAAATATAAAAGAATACATATTGGAATAAATGAGTTATATAAAGATAATTTTAATGATTTAATAATACCATTAATAGAACAAGTTAGTACAGGAATTTATACTGAATTAACAGCAGCACCGGCCCTAGCCAAACTTGCGCCCTGTGCAAGATTTGTAGAAAGCGTAGAAAAACTACGTTCTCCTGAAGCTACCGTGACCGGGATTGTATTAAGGATTTGGAGAGCAATTACTAAATTCGGAGCAAAATCTTCAAGGTTTGAACTAAAGATAAAATTTAACACATCTAAACTTGAGCTTTGTGGTGTAACAAGCTGGGATATTACGGTTAACTCTTGAAACAATTCTTCTCCATCTAAATCTTTAAAACTACTTTATGTTAAAACATTCTGCAAATTAAGGCATGAAGCACGTAGGTACATTTTTATTTTTTAAACATTCGCTTATGTTACTAAAAAATGAAAAACTGATACTATACGTATCAAACCTTTCAAGTATTTAAAAAAAAATTCAACTTTAAATCTTTGTTTCGGGTCTAATATACATAGTTTCAGGACATTCATCAGTATAAAGTATTTTTCTCCGTTGAGATCGCAATGATGAAGCTACAGGAAACATATTTGGTATTTCTAGGGAACTAGCAATACGCTCGGTTAATTGAAAATACCTACTCATTAAATTTTTCATCGGAACGCATGAAAATCAAACTGTTTTTTGTATTTTCTAAAACCGTTATGCCAGTTGACAGATTAACGGACGGACTTTGCAAATATTTACTAGTTTAATTTATATTTTCTAAAATATCAAACCAAATTAGCAGGCAGCAAATAAATGTAAAATCAAAAGTTTTATTTCCTAACGATTCTGCAATGTTTTTTGCCTCTAGATTTTTTAATTCTATAAGGGCTTCATATATTTCTTCTTAATTTGTTTTTAAAGGCCTTAATGCGTCTAACCTGCTCTCTCATCTAGTCTCAGAAGGGGGTTTCAAAGTATGACTTGGAATTTTTTTCTTATAAATATCCCACCTCGTTGTGGAACTTTAAAAAAAGTTATACAAACATTGAATTGTATCGAAAAATTTAACTGCATAAAATAAGCACCGAGCAGCATCATTAACCACTAAATTTAAGGAATGCGGGCAACATGAAACTAAAAATGCTCTTGGTTCCAGGGTTCGAATTCGATTCTGAACACTCGCTTCTTTTCCTTTTATATTCATACCATTATGTATGTATGTATGTATGGATGTACTTTATTGAGATTTTTTTTTTACACTTATGATTCTTAATTCTATGTACCTATACTATACATAGTTATTTCAATAGCTTGTTATTAATTTGCCGACTTAGAATTGGTCAGGCTACACAGTTTTTATTTTATATTAATTTAGTTTATTTTTGTAAAACACATTAGTTGTTTCTTAGACACAGTCTCTTAGTTTTATAAAATTACGTCCACTCAACAAAACGAAGCCTATTCGAACCATTATCATAACTTTGGCTTTGACAGTTAGATACTTATTAAAATTTCATGTAATTCAAGCTTGTCTAAAATCAACAGAGTCAGTCACATTACGGTCTTGTCACAAAATACGTCACTTCTATTAAAAACTGATAGCTATGTATTTAATATTAATTAACAACAAAGCGAAAAAACAATTGCAACAATCTGCATTCTGCACCAGACTAGATATACATTAAAAGTAGCCGTTACAACAGTCATTAACTTTCAAAGAAAAAAAAACAAACTGCCTGCGCAAGAACAATTTGACTACACATAGAATCATCCCTCTTTAATTTTTAAGCTCTGTGCTCCTTTTTCCATTCCATTAAAAATTTCATCTCCTGTAATCAGGCACTTAACTCTTACACAGTGTGCAATAAGAAAACCTGCACGCTCTGACCCATATGATTCCGTATAAATAAGTTTTTTTTTTAAATATCTCCCATGTTAGTTTCGATACTCAGTGTGCAAAAAAGAAAACTTGCACATCTTGTAGCAAAGACACCTACCTACCTAATTTCCAAATATTTCACCCTGTTCATACAAGAGAAAATAAGAAAAAATCTCAACACAAAAAAGTTTCATGCAAGAGAAAAAAAGAAAAAATCTCAATACAAAAAAGTTCCATTCCATCTCATATGTGCAAGATATATTTTATGCACACCGAGTCCCAAAATTAACATAGAGAGTATGACAAAGCAAAATACTTATTCATCGTATGGGCTAGTACGTGCAGGTTTTGTATCACGCACGTACCTGAATGTGAGTTCTCATCTACAAAAAAAAAACAACAACAAAAATATATGGAGTTTGGAGTGTCTTTGATTAGTATTTGTAGTAGAAAGTAGCACAGCAACCTACCTGCTCTCTTCTTTCGGAGACATTTTTTTGTTGTTTTCTTTGCAGATGAGAACTCACATTCAGGTACGTGCGTGATACAAAACCTGCACGTACTAGCCCATACGATTCAATATGAATAAGTATTTTGCTTTGTCATACTCTCTATGTTAATTTTGGGACTCGGTGTGCATAAAATATATCTTGCACATATGAGGTGGCATGGAAATTTTTTGTGTTGAGATTTTTCCTTTTTTTCTCTTGCATGGAATTTTTCTGTGTTGAGATTTTTACTTTTTTTCTCTTGTACGAACAGGGTGAAATATTTGGAAGTGAGGTAGGTAGGATTTTTAGTTCTGCGATATTTTGAGTTAAATTTTCATTGAATGCAACAATGAAAGTGATGTTAGTTAGTGCGCAAGAGATAACTTAGGACAGTTGTGATGGATGTTTTTTTGAGATTATTTTAAAAATGTTTGTGGTTAAAGAATAGCAAATAGTAGTACATATTTGTTTGCAAGATCAGATTACATTTTCTTGCTCCTGGTAATGCGCCCCCAGAATCTGCGCCCTGTGCATTTACACATCTTGCACATATGCTTTGTCCGGCCCTGATTAACAGACAGTGAATATAATATTCTTCAACAAAAATTGATAGAGTTATTTGGAACAAGAATAAAATTTTATAAATGTGAACATTTTGCTAAAGACTTAGAGACAGAAGAAGAAGCCATTAAACAGATTAAATTGTATCATGGAAAAGAAACAGGTCATGCAGGCATTGAAGAAAATTATAACGGACTTAGAACAAAATATCATTTTAGCAAGTAGATTACAGATAATGACAAATAGCTTATTAATGGCGGAAGAAATAGAATATTATGATATTGATTTGTTCAAACTAAAAAACATTAAACTCTCTATAAGTGAATATGATAATGATCTTTTAATTTTTATAATTCAAATACCAGATCGAATTTATAGTTTTGATAAATATCTTATAACTTCTATCCCCAACGAGGAAAATATTGAATTAGAAATAGATGATGAAAATATTATAAAAATAAATAAATAATGATACTTTTTATAAATATCTTGGAAATAAAGAATTAAAACATCTTAAAACCTGTACTAATTGTATAAATAAAAATAATTGTCTTAAAAGAAAGAATGAAGAAAAATATATTGTAAAAGAACTTCAAAATGAAATACTAATTGTTAAAAATAGCAACTCTAAAATACAAAGTTCTTGTGATTAAAGAAAAGTTATTCCAATAAAAAGAAATGTATTAATACATTTTGAAAACTGTGAAATCAAATCAAGATAAACGAAAAAGAATATGTTAACAAGCATTCAATTTTAAAACAACCAATAAATATTTATGTGGAAGATAATTATAATTTAACAGACATTAACTTAAAAATTGAAGATTATAATATAACAAACATTGAAAATATTAAAGAAATAGTAGAAAAAGTTTCTGACCAATCCTTTATTCACTTTGGTGTAAATATATTTGTAATTGTTATAATTTGTATTATACTTATAATTCTATACAAAAAATTGTTCCAGGTGAAACAAAAATCAAAGGGGGGAGGAGTTATAGAATTGCTTCCCAATCATAACAACCAAACCATACCAAGCGTATTCCATTTCCATATCGCTCAATAAAAATAACATTAAATATTAAATGCCCACCAAGCATATTTCGTTGAACATAATTTATGTGAATAGACATAAAATATTAAAAGTAATGTAAACAAAGAATGTCTAACAAAGAATCTCCCACAGATACAGAATATCCAAACATAAATATAAAATCAAACTAATGTAAACAAAAATCGTCAACGATCAAAAACAATAAAATTGAATCATCATAGAATATGATGATAATGCATGTGTACCAATACACACATATTTATAGTCTGTAGGAAGAATTAAGAATATCAAAATAGTATAAATAAGCAGGGTTTTTCCTGGCAGATCAGTTCAGTTCCATCTTGACACTCCTACGTATAGCAGAAGATTTCCCCCCCCCAGTGGTAAGGGATCCGATGCTCAAATTAATAAATAAAATACTTGTTTAAATTTTAATCTTTCGTTTTATTTTAAAATCTTTTTAAAAAAATCCCGGAGGATTTAAAATACAAAATTCGGGCGGCGGCGGCGTGGGCATTCCTCACCTTCACATATTCAATAAAAATGAAGAGCCTACAGCCCAACCGAAAGGGAAGAGCTTCCCCACCATCGAAAAAACCTGGAACCGATAACACAAAGAGAAAGCATTGTGTTACAATAATTAGTTTCGGTTAATGTGAGAGATTGTAAATATTTTTAAATTTATCTTATATAACTTTTCTCATCTTCAGGATCTTCAAATTTTTTTTATATTTATCTAAAGTATAACTTCTCATCTTCAGAATCTTCAAGATCTAGTGGTTCTGGTTCAAATAAAACGTCATTCTCATTGCGTCACACGATCACAGTCAAGACAAACTAATCCAATAAAACGCATGCCCACAGCTGAAAAAAAAACTAATAAACGTTAAGCAGTGAAAAAGGCAAAAGGCAAAGACATAAAGAAGAACAGAATCGAAGAGTTACTAAAGCAGCTAAGAGTAGTCAAATACGCCACTGCCAAAAAAAAATCCAAATTGACTGGATAGATTTAAGTGGGTAGCACACTACAATTATTACAACTCAGACTTAAACATCACAAACAATGTATCAATTTTCCAAGAATATTTCATTTCATAATCAAGAACAAGGGCATAGCGTTACCATTAAAACCCAAAACCGTTTAACTGTGGATTTTTGCCATGTTCGTCCAAATCCTATTGCTACTGTTAATGCTTTGTTGCAGCTTAACTACAGGCTTAGACGTAAGTAAGTTTACTATTATGATTTCCTAGTTCTTAATTTGTTATCTTTTCTTTTGTTCATAGTGTCCGGATCCCTGATGTGACTTCAATAAAGCAAACATATCGATTTGCAATCGATCCGTTATTCCGTTCAACATGTAAAATGTCTCCTTTTTGTTGGCATGGATGAGTATATGAATAAAAACAATTAGTTAAGCTTATATCCTTAACAGTGATATTGTATTCTTTTTTTGTGATAAAGAATTATTTAAATCATTATACATGTAGATATCTTGATTTATTAATCATGTTTATTTGTTTCGTACTTTTTATTACGAATTTGTAGTCTGAGGTTAAAACATCAAGTTCTTGTAGATTATTGAAAAAATACAAAAATAATGTTAAAAAATGGTGTTCGTCAGTTTGATCACATGTAGCTAAAATCGAAGTTCGGATTCGTAATCAGCATTGTAATATTTAGGTCTGCTTGCCTTGCCGGTACATTCATAAGTAACAATTCCCTTTCCAGTAATGCCTCAATAATAGGGTATTATTATTTAGGTCTGTTCGACTGAACATTTTCCTAAGACCAGTTTGTTTATATATTTACAATGAAACATCGATACTACATCTACTTTCTCTTTTTATTAATATTAATATTTTTTTTTTTAAACACTATTGAAATAAACTTAATACTTTTTCTTTTATTTCTGCTCTGATAAGTCGTAGTCCAGAAAATGATTTGGCATTGCTCTCTTACGTTTTGAAGATCGAGTTATTCGTTCTGATGAGTCTGGTCCAGTGGATGATGGTATTGTGGGTTTGAAAACTCCTGCTGGAACCTTTTTAACGTGTGCTACATTTCGTCGGTACTCAGTTCCAGTGTTCGGATTTTGAACCGTTACTTCAGATCCTTTTCGCTCAACCACTTTGTAAGCCATTGGCTCAAATGTTGTGGCGAGTTTATTATTAACCACTTGGCGTTTCATAACAACATCATCGCCTTCTTCAACATCATTTACTTTAGCATGACGTTTACTATCTGCGTAGCACTTTCCCTTCCACTTTTCCATGGCATCTTGATCTCGCACTTCGTTATCAATATTCGAAAGCTGCTGAATTGAGGGCAATTTATAACGAATGTTTCTGTTAAACATAAGTTCAGCAGGTGTCTTCAGAGTGGTTGAATATGGTGTCGAATGGTACATTAGCAGATAATCTTCCAAGTCCTCTTGCCAATTTCCTTTCTCATTTTGAGAAATGGTTAATCTCTTTAGCAAGGATCGATTTTGGCGCTCAACTTCCCCATTTCGCTGAGGCCAATGCGGGATCGTATTGATCAGTTCAATGTTGTTTGTACGAAAATATTTCTTAAACTCATCACTCACGAATTGGTTACCGTTATCTAAATCGTGCAAAAATCCTTTTTAGGCGTTTTATGGCCTCCGAGGAATCAATCTTCTTCATAACTTCTACCTCTATAAAGCGACTATAATAGTCAACAATCACGAATAAATGGTAAGGGACCGCAGAAATCGATTTCCAGATGTTGCCATGGACCCGATGGTAGTTCAATTCTTTTGAGTGGCTCCGGTGCTACTAATCCGCTTGTTAAAATGCAACCTTTACATTTTTTCACAAATTCCTCAACTTGAGCATCGATTTTAGGCCACCAAACTTTTGCTCTGAGTCGTCTTTTCATAAGGGACATTCCGGGATGGCCTTCATGGGCTAATTGAAGTGTTCGCTCACGCAAGCTTTGAAGGATAACAATCCTTGTGCTGCGCAATAAAATTTCACCAACAAAAGATAATTCACTACCGAAAATTTTGAATGCTGATACCTCATTTTCCCATTTATCTTCATCAATTGCTTTTTTGACTGCTTGTATTTCTGTGTCTGTTTTGGAATGCATCGCGATTTCATTAAGTTTGATTGCTCTTGGTTCTGCGTATGACATTATCCACTGTATGTATTCGTCAGTACTACTATTTTCACTTTCCAATTTTATGTTAACCTGCTTTATTAAACGAGAAAGGGGATCAGCAATATTGGACTTTCCCGGTTTGTAAATAACTTTAAATTTGTATGACATAAGGCGAATAACCCATCTCTCTATACGTGCGCATGGTTTTGGTTTTGGTCCAAAAAGTGTTTCCAAAGCCTTATGATCAGTTATCAAATCAAAATCTCGCCCAAACAAAAAATAGTGGAAACGTTCAACAGCCCAAACTAATGCTAAGGCCTCTTTCTCGGTTTGAGCATAGTTCTGTTCAGGTGCAGTCAAACTCCGACTTGCATATGAAATAATTCTTGACTCATTGTTCTGTGTCTGTAGCAAGACAGCCCCTAAACCAACAGGACTGGCATCCGCTATAACTTGCGTTGGACACTTTACGTCATAGTACCCAAGGGTTAATTCATCTGACAAGCTCTGTTTCAACTTTTCAAAATCAATTTGTTGTTCGTCGCCCCATTCAAATTTTTTATCTTTCTTAGTAAGCCGACGTAGTGGCTAACTTGTCGTTGCTAAGTTGGGAATAAACTTGCTGATATAATTGACAAGGCCTAAAAAGCTTCTTACTTCTTCAGAATCATAAGGTTCACGAAATTGTCTAACTGCTTCTTATTTGTCGTGCATTGGTTTGGTTCCCAAACCAGAAAGCCGGTGATCATTGAAAGTTATTTCGGATACAGCAAATTTACAAAGATTGAAGAATAAAAAGTTTAAAAAAGAAAAAGAAAACTCAGATTTGGGGAGTGAAGTCGACGATCCAAATTTGGGGAAAAAATAAGTTGAACAGTTGGAAAAGAACAAATTTTGTTTTTTTGTTGAGTTTGGTTAGTACACAACAGCACAAATACACAACAAATCCACGTGTTTAGCTTTGAAAAGTATTGCGTAGATAAAAAAAAAGAAGAAAATTGTGCTTAAATTAACCGGTGTATATTTTGTATCATTTATTTAAAGATGATGCGACATAGAGATGGTCCACCACCATTCGAGTTTAGGTTAGGTTAGGTTTCAACCGATGCAAATTGTCGGAATGATTGGAGGGTTTTGCTTAGATCATTTGAAACTTTCGCAGAGGCAATTTCATTGGAAGATTATGGAAAAAAATTGAGCTGGATGCTTCGTTATGCTGGCCCCAAAGTTCAGACAGTATATGCTTCGCTACCTGATAAGGAAAGCGAAACAACTGAAACTCAAAAAGGACCACTAGCATCGGGATATGCCAAGTTCCAAGCTAATGAATATGATGAAGCAGTCTTAAAATTATGTTGCTTCTCTGAACCTAAACAGAATGTTTCATTTGAACGACACATTTTTCACCAAATGACTCAAAGTGAAAATGAACGTATCGACATGTTTTTGATGCGTTTAAGGGAACAAGCTGACCGGTGTAATTTTGAAAGTCAATTTGATGATAGTATTAGGCACCAAATTACAAATTACGTTGCGCCGCAAAATACTTGAGAGAGGAGATGAAAAGCTGAATACCATTGTCAGAATGGCGCAAATCTTTGAGGTAGTCGAAAAACAACAAAAGTCATTCGAAAAAGAAGTGAAACGAAATGCTCTTAGCGAAGAGCCATCTAAAGATGTGGAAAAATCTGAAAGCGTATGCCAAAGCCAAGCAAAGAAAAAACCTTGGAATCAAAATTTGAAAATGAATAATAGTTTTAACATTAATTGTGGAAGGTGTAGATTGCAAGGGCATAAAGCTTTAGATGAAAAATGTCCAGCGAAAGGAAAAACTTGCAACAGCTGTGGTCGTAAAGATTACTTTGCACGCCGATGTTTCATGAGAGAAAATCTTAACACACAAAAAGAAAAAATTCAGTACATCATTCAGTGAAGAACCAAACAACAAAACCAAAGGCGAATTTATTCAAAAAATTTATGAAACACCAAAAAGCATTGAAAATGAATACGAAGATGTTTTGATGGTTGATACGGATGAAAATGAAGGCTACAACATACTTTGGTGCAATATTGGTGGCATTGATGTTGAAGCCATTGTGAATTCGGGAACAAAACGCAACATCATTGATCGGGCATCATGGCTTGAGTTAAAAGCTAAACATATTCAGACGTCACAACGTAGCAAAGAAGTTGATTTTCAATTTCGAGGGTATGGTGGTCATGAATTGAAATTTATTGGTAAATTTACCGCCATTGTTAGGTTAGGTTAACGTGGCTGCGGATTTAGAATCCACACACTTAGGCCAAAAGAAAAGGCCCATTGTGATACCACATGAATCTAGAGAATTACTTCTTACTAGTCGAACCATTTTGAGCTTTTTATAAAGCGAAGAAGATATTTGATATCCTTTTTAGCTAGTTCACTGGGATTATCAAAAGAGTAGTCTCCCAGATGAAGTTTGCGTCTTACTGAAAGAGCAGGGCAAGTGCAGAGAATGTGGGAGATTGTTTCCTCTTCTTCTTCGTCCATACAGCTCCTGCAGAAGTCATTTGAGGCTACACCAAGTCGTATTGCGTGTCTGCCTATAAGACAGTGTCCCATAAGGACACCTATTAGGGAGCTAATATGAAGTCTGCTTTGAGATAACAAGTTTTTAGAGCGCTTTAGGTCCAGTGAAGGCCATATGAGTTTTGTGGCTGCGCATGTTGGTAAATTGTGCCACCTAGAGTTTGCTATCGCAAAAGCTGTTTCTTTTAGCATAAGTTTACATGTAGCTATCGGTATATCTATCTCCTCCCTTTCATGTGAAATAGGCATGAAGGTTCCATTTTTAGCGAGTTCATCGGCTCTACAATTTCGCGTGATGTCTCTGTGGCCCGGCACCCAACATAGGTGAATGTTAAATTGCTGCGCCATCTCCATAAGAGACGATCGACAATCGAGGGCCGTTTGAGATTTGGTTGAGACACCGTCAAGAGATTTAATAGCAGCCTGACTGTCAGAGAAGATGCGGATATCAGAAGTTGATATCACGTTTTTTCTTAGCCAGGAGAGAACCTCTTTGATCGCTGAAATTTCCGCTTGGAAGACGCTACAATGATTAGGGAGGTGGAATGAGATGCTTAGATTAAGCTTTTCTGAGTACACACCACTACCATCTCCCTCATTTGTCTTGGATCCATCTGTATAAAAATGAATACTTTTGATATCCAGGAGTTTTTTGTCTTCCCATTCATCTCTGGATGGAATGGATACCTGGAAGTTTTTTCCAAATAGGGGTTTAGGAATAGTGTAGTCTATGTACTTTGGTATAGAACCAAAAAGGTTCAAAATGATGGAGTGCCCCACATTGTCGTTGGTCCATTGTGATGAGGCGTTGAGTCTTATAGCTGTAATCGCTGCCACTTGTTTACTGAAGATGTCGAGGGGTGTCAGATGGAGGAGAGTGTCTAGCGCTGCTGAGGGTGTGGTTCTCAATGCCCCGCTTATGCAGAGACATGCAGTGCGTTGGACTCTGCTGAGTTTGTCGTAGTATGTGACTTTCTCCAGTGCAGTCCACCATACTGCAACTCCGTACATAAGTATTGTTCGGATGACCGATGTGTATAGCCAGTAGGTTATGCGAGGTTGAAAACCCCATTTGCTTCCTATGGCTTTCTTGCAAAGGAAAAGAGCTGCTGTAGCTTTTTTAACGCTTTCCTGAATATTAGATTTCCAACTTAATTTTTTGTCCAATATCAGACCAATATATTTGGCTTCATTGGTAAAAATTAGTGGTACACCTTTTATTGAAGGAGGTACAATAAGTGGGATCTTGTATTTCTGTGTAAAAAGGACGAATGCTGTTTTTTGAGGATTAATACTAAGTCCGCAGTGATGAGCCCATCTAGTGGCATATGCAACCACTCTGTAGCCTTCCCTCTCAAGGGATATTAGTAGTTCGTTAACCACTATGTTCCACAGGAGAGGGGACAGAACACCATCTTGCGGAGGGCCTCTACTGACAGACCTTTTCGTACAAAAATTCCCCATCTTAGAGTTGATGATCCTGCTTTTTAGCATTAGATTAATCAACTCACAGAACGAGTATTCGACGTTTAGGGTCGTTATAGCAGAAGTGATAGTGGATGTGTCAACGTTGTTGAAAGCGCCCTCAATATCCAGGAAGGCCACCATATTATATTCCTTTTGCTCTAGGGAGTATTCGATAGTTCTTACCAGAGTGTGCAAGGCTGTTTCTAGCGATTTCCCTTTGCAGTAAGCATGCTGAGACATCGATAGTCTCTTATCAATGCTATTACGTATATGGATATCAATCAATCGTTCCAGAGTTTTGAGAATGAATGATGATAGGCTAATAGGTCTTAGATCTTTAGGGTTGACATGCGAGCATTTTCCCGCCTTGGGAATGAAAACTACCTTTACATCTCTCCATCGCTGAAGTATATAGACCAGATTTATACAACTTTTGAAAATCATCTCAATGATGGGCAAAGTTATATCAATGGTAAGTTGTAGCTCAGCTGGTACGATATGATCTGGACCTGGAGATTTATAAGGTTTGAAACTATTCAGAGCCCATGTCAATTTTTCTTTTGTAACCAGACTGTTAGAGCCATAACAACCATTATAATGTATTAAAAAATAGTATCGTTTTATCATTGATTGATTAATTAATAATTGTCATAAAATTGTAACGAAATAAATAGTTTGCTAAATATTTGAATTTAAATCTGGCGCGCAAATAATACCAGTCGCCATTTTTTTCCAATATTGAATTCGCCTTAGTTGTAAGCAAATAAATGTTATAAAAAGAGCAACATTTAAATAAACGAGCCCTTCTTTTGTATACTTGAACTTGAATGATCATATTTCGCTTTAGTTCCACTCGCTGAGTTTTTGTGTTCTATTGTTTTCGCAATATTCAAATTTAGCTAATTTCGCAGACAAAGTAAAGTCGGTTACTTATCGGAAATAGAATCTTTGCCAATTCTGGTTTTAATCTGAGCATCAACCAGGATCTACCTAAGTCATAATCGATTAAATTAGAGATCCCGGGTTGACGGGAAAACAATTCGTGACCGTACATTTTGGCGCCCAACGTGTTTAAAGTGATAACCCACTTGAATAAGTATATAAAACATTACTATTCGGGTAAAACAAAATAAAAAACTACTAAAAACCATATAAAAACTATAAACTAAAACTATAAATATATGTAATTCAAATTCGTGATTTCGTATTCGATTCAGTTTTGGTAGCAAGTGCATAATAGGTGGAGTAATAAAACAAAAACAACAAAAATCATCAGGAGGAATAAGGAGTGGACAAAGAAAAATTGCAGAAGCCCAAATCACATCATCATCACAGGAAAAGAAACAAAGTTGAACGTACATATTTATAAGTATATCTCCTCTAAGGTATGTGTGGTCTAAGTTTTAATCTAATGTGCTTTGCATTTGGTATACAAATTAAATTTAAAATTACAAACTAAAATTAAAACAAACTTAACAACGCACCTTCGAAGCTAAACAGACCTTAAATTATATTATATTTTTCATATAACACAAATAATTTAAACAACATGTTGCCATTTGAATGTGAAATTGATCATTATCATTAATCATGTACATATATTTGCCGCCATCTGTTGTCGGCACAATCGCAGTGCTTTCGCTAGAACTTATTAAATCCACAATAAAAGAATCCACACATTTGTCAAACACACACACACATACACACACACACATACACACGCATACACACACACACACACACACACACACATACACACACACACACACATGCGCGAATGCCAAAGCTTTCGCTACTCTAGCACCCACTGCACTTTGCATATTTCGTAGTTTCGCTCTCGTTTTTAGTTTCGTTTTCGGCAATAATCTGCAAAAGCAACTACAAAATCCAATACACAACTGAATTGGAATTCAACTTGATTTCAATGCAACGATCTTCATTTCGCCCACACAACATTAGCTCAAAGCTCATAGGAACTTTGTTTTCGCTATCGTCGTCGTCGTCGCGGGAGATCTTGCTGCATAATCATTGCACTGAAGGAAAGGCTTAGGAGTGTAGTCGTTGCATACTTTTAGTATGCAGGAACCAGTTTGAACTTATACATTTAAAATAGACTATTGGTAATTGTAGTATTGTGTACTTTAATAAGATATTTTAGGTAGTCGACAATGAATAAATATTCACTAGGATCGAAATAAATAATTATTCGAAGTATAGCATTCAACTGAAAAAGTTGTTTTATTCATCTATATTATATTGGCGACGAGGAATAAAAAAAAAACAATACATACATAAATAAATAAGAAGCCATATTCAAGATTGCATATCAATTGGTGAAATAAGAACTCAGTAAGAAGTTTTAAAGGATCCCGTAGATGCTTTGTAAAAATATGGCAAATGACTTTTTAGGTAAGATGAAAGGAAAATTTAAAGAGGAATGATTGGTCACAAAAGTAAAAACAAAAGGTAATTTCTTTTGTTTAAAAGAATGCTGTTAAATTTATATCATATGGTCATACATTTAACTTATGTAATGAACATAATATTTCTATGTGTGTGCTTTAAAAGTGTAGATTAAAATTACGTACAAAGATGCACACATAAAAATATAGACATAATGTAAAAAAAAAGAGCTTAAATGCTGAAACGATTGATTAACCAAAATATTATATTTGTTTAGCCAAACAATGTAATAATATTGTGATTGTATAGCTTAAATGCTGGTAGCTTAAATGCTGATATACGAAGCTAAAATGCTGGTAGCTTAAATGCTGATATACATACGTAGCTTAAATGCTGGTAGCTTAAATGCTGTAATGAATAATTGAGATAAAGAACGAAGTTAATTATTTTTTTGAAAAGTTCTAAGATAATTTTATTTATGTTTTAGATACTGTTCGACCGTTGGGTCTTCAAGTTCGGGAGTTTGATTATTCTCTACATACAAATAACGTTGGAATAGAATGGCAAAAATGGTTACGATCTTTCGAAACAATGATTCGAGCAAGTCGTATACACGATGAAAATTGGAAACATGATTTACTCTTACATTATGCTGGCTCAAAAATACAGATGTTGATCGCTACACTACCAGACCTTTCAGAAAATTTAAAATTTGGACCATTAGCGAATATCGAAAAATATATTCCACATATGACTCAATATGAGAGAACAGTCAATAAATTAAATAAATTTTTCCTACCAAAAACAAATACCACTTATGAAAGACACATATTAAGACAAATGAAACAAAAGTCAGATGAAAACATTGACATGTTTACAATTCGGTTACGCATGCAGGCTGATAGATGTGACTTTGGATCAAATTTGGAAGAAAATGTAAAAGATCAAATTATTCAAAATTGCCTGTCAACTACTCTTCGAAGAGATTTGCTCAAACGAGGTGATTCTAGTCTCGAAGAAATTTTACGAGTTGCAAAAGTTTTTGAAACCGTTGCTCAACAAGAAAAATGTTTTGATAAGCGAGAACCCCAAATTGATGAAGTTAACAGAATCAGCTCAAAAATAAATTCCTGGAAAACGAAACAACGAAATCAATCATATACCCCACAACATATTGAATGTCATCGATGTGGATATTCCGGACATATTAAGAATGATCAAAAATGTCCAGCATTTGGAAAAATTTGCAATAAATGTGGTGGACGAGACCATTTTTCCAAGAAATGTCGATCGCGAAAACGAAGTTATCAATTTGGTGGTAAACATACCTCATTGAATACAATGATATAACCTGATTGTCAACTAGATGATTCCAAAAGAAAACATATTGAAGAATCTGTCAAGCAAATAACAGATAAGGACGAATACGTTTTCAATGTAACCACGAAGAATGATAATTGTGAAGTTCAATGCAGAATTGGAGGAGTACCTGTGAATGCCATTATCGATTCTGGTTCCAAATATAATTTAATGAGTCAGCACATGTGGGAGACATTGAAATCAAAAAACATAATTGTATCAAATCAACGGAAAGAGACTGGAAAAGTTTTTAAAGCATACGGTGGATATGAATTGCCATTAATTGGTGCATTTACTGCTGAACTTGACCTATCAGGTAAACACAGAAGTGATTTTTATGTCATAAAAGGTGAAGGTAAACTTCTGATCGGACGAGAAACTGCCACTAAAATAGGCATCCTGAAAATCGATCATACAATTAATAATATAGATGAAGGAAAGATGCTACAAATGGGAAAAATGAAAGGTATTTTGGTAGATATACCAATAAAGAAAGATGCTACACCCGTAGTTCAACCGTACCGAAGAATTCCGATAGCATTAGAGAAAGCAGTTGACACTAAAATTGAGGAACTTCTTGCGCAAGATGTTATTGAAAAAGTTAACGGACCAGCAAAGTGGGTTTCTCCAATGGTCGTTATACCAAAGGGAGATGACATTCGGCTATGCATCGATATGCGTCGAGCGAACGAAGCCATTGAGCGAGAACATTACCCTCTTCCAACAATAGAAGATTTCTTGCCACACCTTGGAAAAGGACAAATTTTCTCTAAACTTGATGTTAAGAACGCCTTTCACCAGGTTTAATTTTGCAATCTTTATTTATTTTTGTTTATTACTTGCATAATGTCTTCAGGAATTGTTCTGATAAGGTATTTTAATGAAATTATATGTATAAGATATTAATAATTAACTTATTTGTTGCATCAATGGAAAATTTACAAAATTTACCTCTCTGTTATTTATTAAAAAAAAAATGGAATGATAGGTATTATTATTTTATTTTGTTGTTATATGATTTCAGATTGAAATATCGGAAAAATCAAGAGAAATTACTACCTTTATAACACGAAGAGGTTTATTTCGTTATAAACGATTAATGTTTGGCATTGTGTGTGCTCCCGAAATTTTTCAGAAAACTATGGAGCAAATATTGAGTGGATGTAATGGTTGTTTTGTCTTTATTGATGACATTTTGGTATATGGTATGGATAAACAGGAACATGATTCTAGATTATCTGCTGTTCTAGAAACACTTAAAACTAATTGCATATCACTTAATCAAGCAAAGTGCGTTTTCAGGGTCGAAGAATTAGTTTTCTTAGGTCATCGAATTACAAAAACGGGTATATTTCCAGAAAATGATAAATTAGAAACTATTCGTACATTTCGTGAACCAACAAATGCAGAAGAAGTGAGGAGTCTTTTAGGATTGGTGAATTATGTTGGCAAGTTTATTCCAAACCTTGCAACAATTACTGATCCACTTCGATTATTAACCAAAAAGGGTCAAAAGTTTACTTGGAAAACTGAACAGAAGAACTCTTTTGATAAACTTAAAGAGTACATGTCAGATCAACTGTCTTTGGGATACAACGATGTGAAAAATCGAACACAATTGATAGCAGATGCCAGTCCAACTGGGCTAGGAGCTGTATTGATACAGATTAATGAGTTAGGCCCAAGAGTCATTTCTTATGCCAGCAAGAGTTTATCAGATGTAGAGAAACGATATGCACAAACGGAAAAAGAAGCATTGGCTCTAGTTTGGGCCACAGAAAGGTTTCATTTTTATTTGTTTGGGCGAGAATTTGAATTGGTAACTGATCACAAGCCACTTGAAGTGATTTTTGGGATAAAATCAAGACCATGTGCAAGAATCGAACGTTGGGTTTTAAGATTAATGTCATATAAGTATAAAGTTATCTATCGTCCAGGAAAAACAAACATAGCTGATCCGTTATCGCAATTAGCAGTATGTGAGAACAATGACATACAATCTTTTGATGAACAAACGGAACATTATGTGCATTGGGTTGCATCAAATGCCACTCCAGTTGCAATCAAAATATTTGAAATCGAACGACAATCAGTTCGAGATGAAACAATTCAAGCAGTTAAGATTGCACTTCGCGAAAATAATTGGACTGGAAAAGCATTGCAATTTAAAATTTTTTCAACTGAATTCTGTTTTGCAGGTGAGATTTTGCTGCGTGGAACACGCATCGTTATACCAGAAGCTTTGAGAAGTCAAACGCTTGATTTGGCACACGAAGGTCATCCGGGAATTACATTGATGAAGCAAAGATTACGTTCTAAAGTTTGGTGGCCAAAAATGGACGCAGATGTTGAGACAAGAGTCAAGCAATGTCGAGGATGCACGTTAGTATCTGCACCATCAGCACCAGAACCATTGAAAAGAAAGCTGTTGCCGTCTGAACCTTGGCAGCACATTGCTATAGATTCTTTGGGCCCGCTACCATCACATCACCACTTGTTTGTAATCGTTGATTATTATAGTCGGTACATAGAAATTGAAATAATGAAAAAGATTGATTCTACGGAGATAATTAAACGGCTACAAATTATATTTGCACGATTCGGACTACCTCTATCGATTACTGCCGATAATGGAAGACAATTTATAAGTGAAGAATTTCGCGACTATTGTAATATTAACAATATTCATTTGATTAGCACGACACCATATTGGCCACAACAGAACGGTGAGGTTGAGAGACAAAATAGATCAATACTAAAAAGGCTCGTTATTAGTCAAAGCACTAATAGAAACTGGAAAACTGATTTGAACGAATATTTACTTATGTACCGTTCAACACCACACTCAACAACACAGAAAACACCATCACAAATGCTTTTTGGTCGTAATATTAGAGAAAAGTTGCCAAGTATTCACCAGCCAATGGAAGTTGATGAGGAGGCCGCTGACAAAGACAGAGAAAACAAAGAGAAAGGAAAAGTATATGCAGATAACCGAAGACGGGCAAGAGAAAGTAGTATACAGAAAGGAGATGAAGTTCTTGTAAAAAGAATGACAAAAACTAACAAATTAGAGTCTAACTTTGAACCTGAACCATATAAAGTATTATCGAGGAGAGATGGTGAAGTTGTCGTTATGTCAAATAATTCAGGCAGAACTTATCGACGAAATGTTTCACATTTAAAGAAGTTGAATACAGATGTTGGATCAAGTGTAATGTCAAAGGCAAGTGCAGTAGAAGAAATTCAAGAAATTCCAAAATTTCGACGATCAGCAAGACTTTCACTTATCTAAAATTTTAAATTAAAAAAAAAAATATTTAACTTCAAAAGAAGAAAGTATTGTAGTATTGTGTACTTTAATAAGATATTTTAGGTAGTCGACAATGAATAAATATTCACTAGGATCGAAATAAATAATTATTCGAAGTATAGCATTCAACTGAATAAGTTGTTTTATTCATCTATATTATAGTAATACACATCGCTCTATAGATAATTGTCGTGAATAGAACAATTTACAATTTAAACCAATTCGCCGTAGGACAAACAAATATAACTCTATTTCAAAATTTATCACATTTCGAACAGGGTTACGAAATACATTTGCAATTTTATTCCTACAAAATTAAAATAAGCTTTCAAATTTAAAAAATTTGACCTCGATTTTTAGTTTGTAGTCTATCATAAATACATATTTGTAATATACTTCAAAATGGCAACTGAAGTAGATGAATTAAAACAACAGCGTGCGTCCACTAAGGGAAGCATAACTCGAATAAAAAATATAGTAGAGTCAACTTCCAACGTATTATCATCAACTGAACTCGAGTGTCGGCTAGGAATTTTAGAGTCTTATTTCAAACAAATTCTAGTTTACCAAACCAAGATTGAATCCTTAGCACCCAATGATACTTGTCGAGGTGAAATCGAAGATCTGTACATCGTTGCTAAAACTAAAATTATTTCGCTTTTGGGTACTGGTAGGAGGAGTAGTGTTGCAGATATGACTTTAAGTTTACCAAATCCAACTAGTCGTCTACCTAAACAACGTTTGCCTAGGTTTATTGGAAAGTACTCGGACTACAAAAACTTTATACATTCATTTAACAATCTCGTCGAACATGATTCTAGTTTGACTAATGTTAAAAATTCAATTATTTGCTATCGTGTTTGTCTGATCAGGCGTTAGGTACAGTCAAGGCTTATCAAGTCACGGAAGCCAATTATCCAAAAGCGCTTCAAAGCCTAAAGGAGCGATACGATAATGACTGTCTTATATTTTTGGAAAATATCTCCGAGTTAATTGAATTACCTAGAGTTCCCAAAGCATCTGCTGCTGCATTAAGGAGTTTAGTGGACGACATTTCTGCCTTATTTAGTTCTTTGCTTTCGATAGGATCTTACGAAAATATCTGCAACGCAATAATTATACACCTTGCCATGTCGAAGGTGGATCCAGAAACACAGTCAAAATGGGATGAACAGCTGGACTATAGCACGTTACCGGACTGGAAAAAATGTGCAAGCGTTCTCAACAAACGTTGTCAATTTTTGGAAGCGAGAGATGGCAAGCAATCACGTTCGGATTTCAGCCACAAACCAATTACAAAACAAAAGCCTTCGTTGTCAAACCATCGTCCTCAAACTTCTCTCGCTGCTAGTCAACCCTCTTGTACTTTTTGCCAGGACAAAAATCATTCCATAAAAGGTTATAATGATTTTATATATCTATTATAAGTAGAGTAAATGTTCAGATGAGAAGTATATACGTTAATTTGGGATTAATGATCATTAACTAAACACTCAAATTAACATATCGATGTTCCGCTAATCATCTGATCTGATGTACCACATGATCGGCAGACGGTTGTTGCTCATTGTTAGGTACAGTCACTACATTGAATAATAAATTGTATTTATTATACGCATCAAGAAGTTGTGTTTTATTTTAAAGACAGAACAATTGGCGACGAGGATTACAAAAAAAAAAAAAATTAAAAGTTTGTCAAAAAGTCTAAGTAAATAGTTTTAAAGGGTATTGATTACCGCCGTGCTTTAATATGAAGTTAATTGGAAATGTGGAACCTTATGAGCGTGGTGACAGTTTTAGAGACTACGAAAATCATTTGAACAATTTTTTCACATTAAATAGTGTCCAAGAAAACGGAAAAAATAGGCTTTTCATCGGAATAATGGGTAAATCCATGTACGAGTTGCTGGCAAAGTTGACTTATCCGGTGTCACCATGTGATAAATCTTTCAATCAGAACATATCTTTGCTTCGTAGTCAGTTCGCACCAAAACCAAATAAGAGATCGGAAAGATTTAAGTTCCATAACGTGGTGCAACAACATGGAGAGTCCATAAGGGAGTATATTTTGAGGCTTAAAGCAGCAGCACAGGATTGTTGCTTTGGTGATTTCATGGATAGTCACGTGTCTACTCTAGCGATGTCATATGTTTTACCATCCCTACACTCGATAGTGCCCCCGAGCGTTCCATCCACTACTAATATTACCACCACCACCACCAACACCACCACAACCACGTCCTCTTCCACCCCAACGTCCGGTGCAAATGCAAAGTCGTGTACTGTCGATCCTAAAATTGGAATCTATAAAATGAAAATCCTTGATGAGCAACTGTCCGATCGTTTCATAGTTGGGCTGAAGCACGAAAAGATCCAACAAGCTTTACTTGAAAACGAAAATCTAACCTTCGAGCAGTATTGTGAGAAAGCCCTCACTATAGAGTCATCCGAAAAAGCGTCAAGTTCAGTACAAGTGTCAACAGCCACTAATGCAGTATATCCATCTGGTCAGTCGAAAAATCAGAAGCTAGTCTTGTCCAAGCCATCGCAAAGTTCAAAGTCGAGCAATCATCGTGCAGGTGCACAAAATTATTATCAGTCTAAGTCAAGTCGTCAACAAACCCAAAGTCAATGTCATCGTTGTGGGAGATCAGCACATAAAGATTTCCCAGCAGTCAACTGGGAATGCTTTTTGTGTAACCGAAAAGGGCATATATCACTCATGTGTCCCACTAAGAAGGCAGCCGTCAACGTTATCAGTAGTGTGATGTCAATTACCAACCTGAAATATGTGATGTCGTCATCAATGGGAAACCAGTCATAATGGAAATCGATACTGGTGCTACGTCATCGGTTATGTCTGAAGATCAATATAAGCTATGTTTCTCTGAGTGTAAAATTGTTAAGAATATTTCTAATTTAGTATCAGTTACAGGTGGGGAACTAGATGAGCTTGGAACAATGGACTGTGAAGTAAGTTTTGCCGGTAAAGTGTTTAGTCTTGCAGTCGTTGTAGTTAAAGGCAGCCGTCCAAAAATTAGTTTAATGGGTCGTCCATGGATAGCTGGAGAGGATCGTTTAAGGTTGAACTGGATGTTTTGAGTGTTACTACGGAGGATGAAATCGTAAGTGAGATTAAAAGTAAATTTCCAAATATAGTCGAAACCACATTAAATTCACCGATAGTTGGGTTTGAGGCTGATATTGTTTTGAAGCCAGATGTTTTGCCAATTTTTCCAATTAGAAACTCCAAAGATCATATATTTAATCGCAATGGTAAACTTCTAACAGATTTTTTTGAAAACTTTGGATTGTCTTTGTTGAATGGAATATCTAGAAGTAATACGTCTGGCGAATTCACCTTTATCAGTGGTCAAGGACAATCCGTGATTGACATCGGAGCAATAGCGGGAGATTGGCGGAATACAATTACAGATTTCAAAGTGGAATTGGCGAATTTTTCAGCACACTTGGCTGTAGTAATTGAATCTCAGTTCATTAATAATGTTTCACAAAGTAACTTAAACAAATTTTTGAAATCGAATTGGAATGAGAAAAATGCTCAATTCTATAAATCTCGTTTAAATAGACAGTGTAACTCTCTTCCTACTCATCCTTTAGGCAGATTAGAACATTATGATGAGCATTTAATACGAATTATTAAAGCGTCAGCTCCGTCACCTAACAACAACCCCAACTCACATTTTAATCTTAGAAACGTATGGTTCGATAGCGATTGCAAAAGATTACGTAAATTATCTTTTGTGTATCTAAAATTGTTTAGATCAACAAACGCTTTAATTTTCAAAAATATTTACCTACATGTCAACGAGGAATACAAACAACTATGTACAACGAAAAAAACGGATTACCTTAACAACCTAGCAAAAAAACTCACTAACTGCAAGAATTCAAAGGAATTTTGGAGTAATGTTCGAGAATTGGGTGGACGTAATAAAAATATGGTGAATACTCTCAGAGCTGAGACACTTGCTGCTCATTTTAAAACACTTTTGTCGGTCGATGAGAATCAACATTATTTCTCCTACGCACTTCCCAACTTCACAGTCAGTGAATTAGATAGTCCAATATCTTGGAGTGATCTGGAAACGAGTTTGAGTAAGTCGAAGAATAACAAAGCTCCAGGCATAGATGGGATTCCTGTCGAGTTTTACAAAAACAGCACTGATCAATTTAAAAACTATCTTGTGGAGTACTTTAACAGGTTATATAATGATGCTTATGTGCCAAAAAATTTTAATAATTCAGTCATTTTTGCCATTTTCAAGAAAGGAGATTCAAATCTTGCGGAAAACTACAGAGGAATTTCTATTCTTAACACTATGAGGAAGATTCTGACTTCAATTCTGTACGAAAGGCTTACTAAGTGGATCGAGAACACTAATCGTCTAAGCAAGTTTCAAGCTGGTTTTCGGTCGGGCTTTTCAACGATGGATCACATTTTTGCACTTACCAGTATTGCCAGGAAGTCTATTGAAAAGAAAAAGAAATTGTATGCTTGTTTTGTAGATTTCAAAGCAGCATTTGATAAGGTCAACAGACAGGCTTTGATGTATAAGCTCTCATTACTAGGGATCTCCCGAAAATTCCTGATGATGTATTCTAAATTTTTGGAGTCATCAAGCGCCTCTGTATGGGATGGATCAGAGTTTTCGGATTGGTTTGAAACAACAGCGGGTGTTCCACAAGGCTGCATTTTGAGCCCAATAATGTTTGCTTTGTTTATCGACGATATCTGTGATGAACTTCCAGGAGGAATACTCTTCGCCGATATCCAAGTGAAAGTTTTACTATACGCGGACGATTTAGTTGTTCTAGCTGAAAATCCTTTCACTCTGCAGCTCCAAATAAACAGATTGAACTCCTTCTGCGAGAGGTGGGGCTTGCATGTTAACACAAACAAAATGAAAATAATGATTTTTGAAGCGCGTCAAAAAAGAAGGCTGCCGGAAGAGAATTGGTCACTCAATAATGAACGTATTGAAGTAGTACAAGAGTTTACATATCTTGGAGTTTTGCTTACGCATAATTTAAATTTTTCTAAGCATGTTAAACAAAAAAGCAAAGAGGCTAAAATTGCGTTGAGTTTATTATGGCCAAAGTTTTTTGCCAATCCAAAAGTCGATCTTGTGTCAAAATATCGGGTCTTTCAAGCAACTGTCAACACTTGTATGTACTACGGTGCTCAAGTTTTTGGATACTTAGCTCTCGAGGAGTTTGAAGCAATTCAAAGATTTTTTTTCAAACGATTGTTTAGACTACCAAATTCAACACCAAATTATGCTATTTACGTGGAGTCTGGCGTAACGCCAATATATACTCAAAACCTCAAAATGAACTCGGATTATTTAACAAGAGTGATGAAGAGGGATGAAAGAAGTCTTCATAAAACCATCTTGCTAAGACTTCTGCAATCTAATGCCACCCCTTTCAAAGAATGGAATCAGCTTGCTATCTCACATGAAGCTAACTTAACTTTATTGGAGTCAAATGTAGATGAATGGAGTTCTATGTTTGCAAATGTTACTGCTAAAATTGATGAAAGAAATTACAATCAGCATCTCTCTAAAGCATCGTCAACATCCTCCAGGAACACCTATAGGAACCTCAATCACTAATTACCATCAGAAGCTAACTATTTCAATAATGAATTATCGACCGAAGCTATAAGTTATATCCTTAGAGCACGAGTTGAAATTTTAAATCTTAACTATGTGCCTCATCGAGCTGATCTTCCACAAATTTGTAATTTGTGTAACAGAAGAGAAATTGAAGATATACATCATTTTATGGCGGTATGCCCGATATTACAGGAAATTCGTCGATTACATTTAAATGAAAGTATCTCACTGTAAACAGACTTCATGAGATATTAAATGGATCGCTAGGATGGTCCACCCTATATAATTTCTGTAAGCACGCCCTACATTTCCGAAATAGTTTCCCAACGTAAAGTCTAATCATTCGGCCAGTTAACATTATTTATAACTTTTTAATTTTGTGTTTCAAATCACTTTAAAATTGATCTTTTTTATGTTTCTAATCATATTAAAATTGATATTATTTTTGTGTTTCAAATCATACCAAAATTGTTAATGTTTACTTATCAGGCTACCATTATTTAAAATATTTTAATTTTGTGTTTCAAATCACTTTAAACTTGTAAACTTTTTATGTTTCAAATCATATTAAAATTGATATCTTTTTTGTGTTTCAAATCATATCAAAATTGTTAATGATTGCTTATCAAGTTTTTTTTTCTATTGCTTACCTAATTTATTTTAGTATACGAATCCTACCAAATTGTTGTATTATTTTTATTGTTTTTTTTTCAAACTTTTAACATTTTTTAAATTATAAATTAATTATTTAGTTCAATTATTTTTTTTTTATTATTTTTCTCTTATTGTGAAATGTCAAATCAGGCAGACGGCAGAATTGCCAAGTCCTTATTCTTAAGTAAGAATTATTGTTAAACTTTAATAAGAAAAAATAAAGAATTTATCTAATCTAATCTACAGGACGAACTTTTAATAATTCTTTTTCGTTTTAGGTGTTATCGATACGCTTTAACTGCCGACATCGTTAAGATGTACCGATAAATTTTTGTGCATCCATCGCAGCTTATCTTATGGAGAGAAAATGCAAACTCTGCTATACAAACTTATCAGCTCAACACCATTACATATAGTACTTCTTCTGCGCCATTTTTGGCAATTCGTTGTCTTCACTACTTGGCTGATAAAAACCAAGAGCAATTTAGTCTCGGTTCTTCGGTTTTGAAGTCCGACTTTTACGTTGACGATATGTTGACTGGAGCTGACGACTTACAGACTTTGAGCGGCCTTCTTTTGTTTATTTGAACTTGAATAATCATCTTTCGCTTTAGTTACACTAGTTGATTTTTTTTGTTCTATTGTTTTCGCGATATTCAAATTTAGCTAATTTCGCAGACAAAGTAAAGTCGGTTACTTATCGGAAATAGAATCTTTGCTACCTCTGGTTTTAATCAAAGCATCAACCAGGATCTTCCTAAGTCCTAATCGATTAAATTAGAGATCCCGAGTTGACGGGAAAACAATTCGTGACCGTACAAAGACCTTGAGGAAAAGTTAAGTTAATACCCAGGACGGTTTGTTGTATTAACGGATTTGGAGCTATCCGGGAAGTGGGTGTCTAGTAGCAGGTTTAGCGTTTCTTCTCAAGAGTTAGTCCATGTACCATCTGAGTTTTTAAGACAACTAGGCATGGTTGGATTTGTTGAGAGAATCTTCCTTATCCTTGATGCCTCTGAGGATTCTTCTATTGAGCTACAGAAGGATCTCCATGAGGATCTTTCGGCTGTTCTCAATTCTAGTTTATACTTTTTGAGGGATTCTTTATAGGAGTAACAATCTTTGGGATGTGTAGTCTTTTTTGCTCGATTGAAAAGCCTTCTACAACCTTTCCTGAGTATTTCTAGTTCAGCAGCCCACCAATATGGTTTCTTCTTTCCCCGCACTGTAGTGAGGGGGCAGGCAGTTTCCATGGCTTTATTGAGGGCTGCTGTAAGCTCATCGACTTTTTGATCAAGTTCAAGAGCGCACAAGGGCGGATCAGAAAGTTCTGGTTTAATCAGACTTTTCAGAGTCGCCCTATATTTTGGCCAATCTGTTTTCCTATAATTCCGGAATTGGATCGGTTTTGGGGACTCTTCAATAAGTGTGAATTGGATGTATCTATGATCGGAGAACGAGTGCTCCTTTGATACTCTCCAATTCAGTATTTTATTTGAGAGATGTAACGAGACAATAGTTATATCTAATACTTCTTGTCGATTTTTAGTAATGAAGGTTGGTTCACTACCTACATTACTTACTACCAGATTTGTTGTTAAAATATAATCAAAAAGATACTCACCTCTGTTATTTATATCGGTGCTACCCAACGTAGTATGGTGCGCATTGGCGTCGCAGCCGATAATCAGGTTGGTTTTACGCCTTGTTGTTTTAGCGACCGTCTTCTCCATAATGGTACCAGGC
This sequence comes from Eupeodes latifasciatus, assembly GCA_920104205.1. Classification (NCBI taxonomy): domain Eukaryota; kingdom Metazoa; phylum Arthropoda; class Insecta; order Diptera; family Syrphidae; genus Eupeodes; species Eupeodes latifasciatus. The sequence continues at coordinate 238,662,498 of OV049924.1, forward strand.
AATGGGTCTTGGTGGTCGTGGCCCAAATACGCTGATAGCAGCCAGTAGGTATGCTTGTCTATTACCATACTGGCTGTGATGACGTCTTTATCACTGAAATTAGGGAGTAAAAATACATTTAGACTACGTTTTACTAGTATGCAGGACCTTGGGTTACCTTTTCCTGTTACATATACTGCGTAGTAGCCTGGAGTTCTCAATCCTCGAACCAGGGATTTCACAATCCAGGGCTCTTGGATGAGAACGAAATCTTCCCCAGTTTTTGACAGGCGGAGAAGAAGGGAGGCCGAAGCCATTTTAGAGTGCTAGAGATTAATCTGTAGTATTTGCATCATTTTGGCTACAAATAGGCAGATCAACCTCCACCACTGTTAAATCCAGTTCATCCAGATCAGACGAAGATGAACTTAACAGTTCATCTTCTTCCTCACTGGGGAGAACTTTGTTGATTGAGTCATCGGTCTCCATTAGGGATAAACTTTTGAATTTATAGTAGAAGACTGTGCTGCGACAGAAGAGGGCCTTGCTACTTTCTCATCCGCATCCAAGGATGGGAAGGTGATGATAGCACTGGGATCCCCTACGTCTTGCGACACAGCTTCGGAAGAAGACTGTGCTGCGACAGAAGAGGGCCCAAGTACATCATCATCCACATCCAAGGATGTGATAGCAGCACTGGGACCCCCTACGTCTTGCGACACAGCTTTCGAATAGGGTTGTGGAGGCTCGCATGAAGCGTTTTTTTATAAACACGGAGCGTGACAGACTCGAAACCGTATCTTATCACTCCCTAATCTAGCGCCAGAGAAGCCACAGAGTCTTTATTGATTGCGATAATCGCACTTCGATAAAGACCCTTTGGCTCCTCCAGTTTCGCGATCTTCCAGTCGTGACAAGGGAGGTCCGGGTTACTGATCTTGATCATCTCACGTATGTCATCTGGACATGAGGGTTCTTTCGGGATCCATGCGCGAGCTCTCGGCCTGCAAGGAATATCTTCCTATGCAACGACCTCGAGTTTTTCGCCTGGACAAACTTCGCCCAGCATGCCGACGGCAAGCGTATAGAGATCGCGCGACCTCTGATCGTTACAAGCGATGAGTTTGACATGACCTTGATGCCAACCCCCATCGCTTGTTACAGGCGGTGGACCCGGATGCTCTCTCATGACTTTGAGAAAACCAGCCGAGAGCCCCAGTTTCACCAGCTGCCAACGGTCAGAGGTAATCGTGCCATCAATATTGCTCCTATCAATGACCGCGACTATGATCCTGTTGGGCTCTTTAAGTACATCACTAAAAGGTCTAGTGAGAGGTACTCTAGCCATGTTGGGAGTGCTGGTGTTCTGCACTTTGGGCTTTTTAGGGACGGGAGTGGACTCCTCCAAAGACCTTTGTCGCTTTGACGTGGAGTCGTTTGTTTTACCTCTGATGGATTTAGCCCACTCCTGCCTCTTGCTAAGGATGTGATTACTACCATCCCCCAATGTTGTACCAGGGGATTTTAGAATCCTCATCGCATAACGCCGTTGTTTATATGAGCTCCTAGGAGCATTCTGGAGAGTTTTACTCTCTTTGGTAGTGGAAAGATCATTATTCACGAACTTTCCACTACCGACTAGAGGAAGCGTTTTCGCCAATGATACATCCTGTACCGCACTAGCAGATGGGCAGTGACTTGGCACAAGCCCTTCTCCGGTGTTTGGCACAGGAGTAACGACAGCCGACGTTGCCGCCGAACTGCCGCCCGGTGTAGCTGGAGTACCGGTACCGGTTTGACGTTTTTTCTTTTGTTTTTGTTTTTGTTTATGTTGTTCATTTAGTTCCCACGAGTAGGCGAAGTAAAGGGGGGGTCCATCTGTGCAGAGATTCGCTTACACAGATAAGGCTAGCTAATCCGGAGGTCGCCTGGTATCCGGATACTCCGTTAATGACTGAGCTATTTTTAGAAATTGGGCCCTCAGCCTGGCTGATCATCGGCACAGGTCGTATAACACCTTAGATCCAGCCCAATTGGGAAGTTGAAGGGAAGGATATGTTTTGCCATTGTCCAAGTACCAAATCAAAAGATTGTTGCTGATTTTTACGTTGCAGACGAATTTGGCAAAATACTAATTGGTTTAGACACTGCAAAAGCATTAGGTATTTTAAAAATTGGTTATAATGCAAACTCAAAAGCTTCTGACGTAAATGCTATTGATTTTTACGTTGCAGACGAATTTGGCAAAATACTAATGGGTTTAGACACTGCAAAAGCATTAGGTATTTTAAAAATTGGTTATAATGCAAACTCAAAAGCTTCTGACGTAAATGCTACCGATGTTGGCAAACCGAAGATGAAACAATTTGAAAAAATAAAAGGTATACTGGTCTGGTAGATATTCCATTGAAAGCAGATGTCAAAGGAGTTGTTCAACCTTATCGGCGTGTACCGGCGCCGTTAGAGAAATTAGTTGATGACAAAATCGAGGAAATGTTGTAACAAGGTATCATCGAGAAAGTTGAGGGAGTGTCAAAATGGGTATCAAATGTAATATTTAGGTCTGCTTGCCTTGCCGGTACATTCATAAGGATGAACAACTCCTTTGACATCTGGTTTCAATGGAATATCTACCAGTACACCTTTTATTTTTAACTTCCCATAGGAAGTTATTATAATGGGTCCGATTTGTCAAATTGAAATTTTGGACATTTCTCGACGTTTCAAGGTCCCTAGAGTCGAAATAAAAGATTTTTAGAAAGATGACTGCGCGTGCATGTTCGCGACGTTTTTTTCGTCGTCCATAGCTCAAGAAACAGAGAAGATATCGACTTCAAATAAATTTTGTTATACAGATAATAGTGCAGAAAGATGCAGAAAGGGCTCTCAAGAAAATTGCGTGGGTGGTTTTTTTATAAATCAAAAAAACTGAAAAAAAAAATGATTTCATCTCCAAAACAATTTTGTGCAACGAAGAATAATGTTTTTAACATCTGATAAAATTTACAGAAAATTCTAATTGACAGTTTTTTTTTTTTAAATAAAATCCTAAAAAACATTACTCAAAGTTGGTAAAAATTGAAATTCGACTCAAATATCTTTTCAAAAGCTTGAGATTTAGGCTTCAAACTTATTTTATCTTATAAGAAATATTGTTTTCAACATTTTGAAAAATGTTGAGAAAAATCGAATTGGCCTAAGGCTAATTTTATATTTTAAAAAATATTGTTGTCAACATTCAGTAAAATTTTGAAAAAAGTCGAATTAGCAGTTTTTTTTACAAAAAATTAAAAACCTAAAAAAAATTTACAAAAGTTGGTAAAAATTGATTTTCGACTCAAATATCTTTTCAAAAATTTGAGATTATGGCTTCCAACAAATTTTAGCTTATAAGAAATTTTATTTATAACATTAGGACAAATTTTGAGAAAAATCGAATTGACAGTTTTTTTACAAAAAATAAAAACCTAAACAAAAATTTATAAAAGTTGGTAAAAATCGATTTTCGACTCAAATATCTTTTCAAAACCTTGAGATATTGGCTTTAAACTACTTTTATCTTTCAAAAAATATTGTTGTCAAGATTCAGTAAAATTTTGAAAAAAAATCGAGTTGACAGTTTTTGTACAAAAAATTAAAAACCTAAACAAAAATTAACAAAAGTCGGTAAAAATAGTTTTTTGACATAAATATCTTTTTAAAACTTGGAAACATTTTCTTCAAACTAATTTTATCTTATAAGAAATATTGTTTTCAACATTCGATAAAATTTTGAGAAAAATCGAACTGACAGTTTTTATTACAAAAAATAAAAACCAAAAAAAAACAATATAAAAACTTTGTACAAATTTACTTTCGACTTAAATAGCTTTTCAGAAATTAAAAATTTTGGCTTCAAACTTATTTTATTTCACAGAAAATATTTTTTTCGATATTCAGTAATTTTTTTATAAAAATCCAACAGTCCATTTTTTCATAAAAAAATAAAATTTGGTAAAAATTGATACATAAAGACAAACTTTTAAGCAAGACAAATCGACGACGGACGGACGGACCAAAACCAATTAGTATTTTGCCAAATTCGTCTGCAACGGTAAAATCACAACAATCTTTTGATTTGGTACTTGGACAATGTCAGTAAATTTACCAATACATTTCAATTCATGACCACCATATCCTCGAAATTGAAAATCAACTTCTTTGCTACGTTGTGACGTCTGAATATGTTTAGCTTTTAACTCAAGCCATGATGCCCGATCAATGATATGCGTTTTGTTCCCGAATCCACAATGGCTTCAACATCAATGCCACCAATATTGCACCAAAGTATGTTGTAGCCTTCATTTTCATCTGTATCAACCATCAAAACATCTTCGTATTCATTTTCAATGCTTTTTGGTGTTTCAGCAAATTTTTTAATAAAATCGCGTTTGGTTTTTGGTGTTTAGTTCTTCACTGAATGATGTACTGGATTTTCGCTTAAAAGCATCTTTTTGTGTGTAAAAATTTCCTCTCATGAAACATCGGCGTGCAAAGTAATCTTTACGACCACAGCTGTTGCAAGTTTTTCCTTTCGCTGGACATTTTTCATCTAAGGCTTTATGTCCTTGCAATCCACACCTTCCACAATTAATGTTAAAACTATTATTCATTTTCAAATTTTGATTCCAAGGTTTTTTCTTTGCTTGGCTTTGGCATACGCTTTCAGATTTTTCCACATCTTTAGATGGCTCTTCGCTAAGAGCATTTCGTTTCACTTCTTTTTCGAATGACTTTTGTTGTTTTTCGACTACCTCAAAGATTTGCGCCATTCTGACAATGGTATCCAGCTTTTCATCTCCTCTCTCAAGCATTTTGCTGCGCAACGTATTGGAAGAACATCCACTTGTAATTTGGTGCCTAATACTATCATCAAATTGACTTTCAAAATTACAGCGGTCAGCTTGTTCCCTTAAACGCATCAAAAACATGTCGATACGTTCATTTTCACTTTGGGTCATTTGGTGAAAAATTTGTCGTTCAAATGAAACATTCTGTTTAGGTTCAAAGAAGCAACATAATTTTAAGACTGCTTCATCATATTCATTAGCTTGGAACTTGGCATATCCCGATGCTAGTGGTCCTTTTTGAGTTTCAGTTGTTTCGCTTTCCTTATCAGGTAGCGAAGCATATACTGTCTGAACTTTGGGGCCAGCATAACGAAGCATCCAGCTCAATTTTTTTCCATCATCTTCCAATGAAATTGCCTCTGCGAAAGTTTCATATGATCGAAGCAAAACCCTCCAATCATTCCGACAGTTTGCATCCGTTTTAAACTCGAATGGTGGTTGACCATCTCTATGTCGCATCATCTTTAAATAAATGATACAAAATATACACCGGTTAATTTAAGCACAATTTTCTTCTTTTTTTTATCTACGCAATACTTTTCAAAGCTAAACACGTGGATTTGTTGTGTATTTGTGCTGTTGTGTACTATACAAACTCAACAAAAAAACAAAATTTGTTCTTTTCCAACTGTTCAACTTATTTTTTCCCAAAATTTGGATCGTCGACTTCACTCCCCAAATCTGAGTTTTCTTTTTCTTTTTTATACTTATTATTCTTCAATCTTTTCCACGAACTCAATATTTTTTTTCAACCAACTTTTTTTTTTTTTTGCACATCAGGATCATCTACTTCTCTCCCCAAATGTGTATCTTTTCAACCCATTTATTCAATTCGATAGTAAAATGTGTTCAAATAGAAATAATATATGAATATTTTAATATTTATTTACCTTTTTCTGCGTTGGTTCTTTTATTTTCTCGTCGCCAATGTAATATTTAGGTCTGCTTGCCTTGCCGGTACATTCATAAGTAACAATTCCCTTTCCAGTAATGCCTAAATAAAGGGGTATTATTATTTAGGTCTGTTCGACTGAACATTTTCCTAAGACCAGTTTGTTTATATATTTTAGAATGAAACGTCGATACTACAAGCATACAAAATTAACTCTTAAACGAACTATTTAAAACCATAAAAGGATTACAATCGAGGTTTTCAAAACTTTAGGTAGACTCAAATGAAGACATGACTATGTTGACCACACGAAATCGAGAAAGAACACACACGAACGTGATGAACCAAAACATAAAAAGAATAAGGATTACAAATAATAAAAAAAACATCCTTTATACAGCTAATTCGTTATAAGATGTATAATTCAATAATTTAATATTTGACTTGAGTAGATACAATTTAGGAAAACGAAAAAGAAGTGTTTTCTTGGAAATATTTAATTTTTTCTTAATTACTCAAAAACAAAGATACATTATACACACAAGACACATATAGTTTTCTGTTTTGTTATTTAAAATAAATAATAGCATTTAATTTTGAAAACAAAAATTATACTAAATTACATAACATTTTTAAATAAATTACAACTTTATTTAAAAACTAGCTGCGCCACGATGAACGTAGATTGTCAGTGGATGCTATTCTCAGCATGTCGTCGGATCAAATGAACGGCAGAGTCAAATCGATCCACATTGCAGCATTTGTTGCAATACTGCTTCGTTTTGTTTGGGTGCTGAAAAAAAAACATTAATTAGTGCTTTAAAAATTTGTGACTTATGTAAAACTTACTTTGAAATAGTCTTGCCATCATAAGCCTTCTGCTCAACGAATGAAATTGATTAGGTTATAATTGTACCATTCCCGGAATAGGGCTCGTAAGTCGATCCATAGATTGAAAAATTGTGGCTTCATAAGTCGCTTGCGTTGACATACTTTTGCGAGGCAAATTTAATATCCCAATCGGACCATGTTATACATGCACATTTCCGGTTTTATTATTTTTCATTTTTGGCAGGTGAAGGTTGAAGGCTCACAACTCTATGCGTAGCCAATCTTGCAACATCATTAGGCAATTTGTATGAACATTTCTGTGTCGACGTTCTTTTGTATGATTCCAGTTAGTTCTGTGCAAAATGCACTTAGATTTGGTGATGCAATAGGCAAAATAAATTCAGGGAATTTTTTTATTTTGCCAGTCTAAGTTTACCAAAACTGCCTGGAATTCTAAAATAGTTCATACAAAAATGATATGTGATTATTTTTTAATTTTCTATTTAGAAGACTTACCAATGATTTCCGACTCCCGTCATCTAGGAGGTGCTTTATTCTATGAGCAGGTTGCTTCAAAATCGACATTCGGTTCAGCTACCTCATCTTTGTAACCCTGTCGTCCTTCAGTGGCAGCGAGGTAGTGAGACATTAGGTGCTACAAGCTTGAATTTACGTCTTAAAGATTAAGATTAAGCGAGTTGACCACGATATGAATATTTCGATTCGTACTTACACAAGTGATCTCCGCGCCCTGTTGCGACGTTTTTTTTTTGAGCGGCTTACATTAAATTTCTTGGCAGTTGATGAATAGGCCGAGTTGACAGTTTCTGTCAGAGAGAAAAAACTAATCGAGAGAGCCAAACTTCCTCGTCTCCGTCCCTTCGAAACCTTTTACTCTCATTTTTTATAGCGTGTTGAATTCGTATCGGTGTATACATACATGTTTTCACCTCGGAAAAGAGTTCACAAAAAAACATCAGTTCCGGGAAATGCGACATTTCACATTTTCGTTTATTGATAGCCAAGAAGACTATGTTTTTTAAAGTCTCATTATAATATTTGTAATTCTCATGAATTTCTTTCTTTAATTTTACTAACATCTTGTCGTTTTTATATCTACAAAAATACTCCTATAATTCAAATTAATTCTAGCAAAACATTTTTGTTTGTCAATAAATAACGGGAGAAGTTATACCGGTAGTTCGTGGTGAATTTGTTTTTCTCTTCTTTTTCTCTAAGTTACAGATAGATGGCATTAACAACCAAAACAAGAAAGGATGTGTGCAGAAAGAGTGTAACAAGGTTAAGGTTTTTAGACTAGACTTAATTTGTATATATGTATGAACGAGTACATGTTTTTTATAAATGTATGTTATGTTTATTTCATTAGTAATACCTTAACTAATAACTTAACTAATGTATTATCTAAAATATACTGCATTGAATTATTTTACATTCAATTATAAAAGGCGGAAATAATAAAGTTCTACAGTTTACCGGGCATATTTATATATAAAATATCCATATCTTCTGCAATTGCGGTATCAATCGATATTTTCTGGAACTTAGTGTTAACGTAACATGAATTACTTTTTCAGCTTTTTTATACACCAAAAAAATTAATTATGAAATTTGGCTGCGATAATAATTACTTGAACACAGCATTTTCTATGTTTATAGTTATTCAAATTAAGCCCTTAACTTTGATTTGCATTTATTTATGAATAGCCTAAAAAGTTTAGCAAACATCTATGAATAAGCCAAAATGCACTTTCAGAAAAACTGTAGTTAGAACTTTCCCTCATTGATTTTTCCTTGTCGCTATATAACTGAAAGATAAGATATAAATAGTTAGAACTGGAAAACTTGTAAAAATGATGCATAAGACTTAAATTTTGGTGGAAAAACAAATTTGTATATTCTTTTCACAAAACCACTGACCTAGCGAGAATACAAATATTTTTACTTTTGTACAAAAGTACTTTTCGACTTATGTAGTTAAGCCTTTAAAAGCATCACACTAGCTTAGTGGAAAGCAGTAAGAATAGCTTATCACCTATTCACAAATCTTATGCAATGAAAATTGGCAACAGAAGTAACAAGTTGATTTGCACCACCTAATTTATTTTACTTACTTAATGATTAAAACTGGTTCCAAATAACTAACTAATATTTCTCTAAATGCGTAATTTAGAATTGTTTCTAAATCTTCATTGTTCTGGCACCTAACAAGAGTGATTAATTTCACTTCATATTCGAATCATATTACTCTCAAACGAACACAATGAGAGTACCAAAAAGTTGTTCATCCACAATTTTGAATTTTCTTTGAACACCTCTGAACAGCTGACTACATCCGCCATTTTTCAAAGGTGGTCGCCATTTTTCAAAGGTGGTGAGCAGAGAGAAAAGTTTTTTCTCTCTCGTGGTGAGTATGCACACAAACTTGCATAAGTATTTGTTCCCCACATTTTTTTTATATGGAGTTAACACATAATATGCAAGTTGGTGGCCAAATCACAGCTTGTAGGCAAAAAGAGAGCAACCGTCGAAGTTGGTTCTCTCTATTAGTTCTTTTCTCTCTGGTTTCTGTTGCTGCTGTTAAGTCGCCAACACTCAGATGCTGGGAGAAGGGCGTTAGCGGTCGACTATTGAATGGCAAAACTTCCACTTGCATCATTGACTTGATGGTGTTGTTGCTGCTGGTTTTGTTGCATTGAATGCATTTGTGATGGCGACACCTCTACCGTCAGCGCCTGTAGCAGCTATGGGCACAATGTGTACACAATCACAATGGGAAGCGTCTGCGTTAAAAACATTGAAATTATTTCAGCATCTAAAATGAAAACAGGCTATAAAATAAATCGATAATTGTTACACCTCCTTAACTTTAATTTGACTTTTTATTCATTGAAGTGAACTTGTATTGTCTTCATTATAAAGGTTTTTGCTCTGAAAAATATCAAATTATATTAAATATCGAAACAATTTACAAAAAACTTACTCCTAAAATTACAAACACATTCCCCCATTTTGTTTTTTTCCACCACTCACATGTATTCACCGATAGCGAATTCGAGAGAGTTAACCTTAAATGGAATTAGGGTGCTTCAGGCAGGACGGGTACCAGTCGGGACCAGAGAGAAAAGAATTAATAGAGAGAACCAACTTCGACGGTTGCTCTCTTTTTGCCTACAAGCTGTGATTTGGCCACCAACTTGCATATGTATTAACTCCATATAAAAAAAATGTGGGGAACAAATACTTATGCAAGTTTGTGTACATACTCACCACGAGAGAGAAAAAACTTTTCTCTCTGCTCACCACCTTTGAAAATTGGTGGATGTAGTCAGCTGTTCAGAGGTGTTCAAAGAAAATTCAAAATTGTGGATGAACAACTTTTTGGTACTCTCATTGTGTTCGTTTGAGAGTAATATCATTCGAATATGAAGTGAAATTAATTACTCTTGTTAGGTGCCAGAACAATGAAGATTTAGAAACAATTCTAAATTACGCATTTAGATAAATATTAGTTAGTTATTTGAAGCCAGTTTTAATCATTAAGTAAGTAAAATAAATTAGGTGGTGCAACAGTCCAATGAGAATTAGGACCTAGAAACATAAAACTCTGAAAGCACTACAACTATTATTTGTATTATTAGCTGCGTTTATGTGTTTAATTTTCGCTCAGACCGTTGAAAGATGCGAGAGTTGCAGGAACATTGAAAACGAGAGTTACAGAATGTAAACATGGAACATTGAAAACATTTTTATATACTCATCTCTTTTTTCCATTCCTATTTTATTTGTGTGTACTCGTTGTTTATTTTCTTTACGTTACTCACGACATTTCCAAAATGCTGAAAATAAGTGATTTAAGTAGAGACTAAATAAAAAGACCGTCAACTTGTTACTTCTGTTGCCAATTTTCATTGCATAAGATTTGTGAATAACTGATAAGCTATGCTTATTGCTTTTAAAGGCTTAACTACATAAGCCGAAAAGTACTTTTGTACAAAAGTAAAAATATTTGTATTCTCGCTAGTTCAGTGGTTTTGTGAAAAGAACATACAAATTTGTTCTTCAACCAAAATTTAAGTCTTATGCATCATTTTTATAAGTTTTCCAGTTCTAACTATTTATATCTTATCTTTCAGTTATATAGCGACAAGGAAAAATCAATGAGGGAAAGTTCTAACTACAGTTTTTCTGAAAGTGCATTTTGGCTTATTCATAGATGTTTGCTAAACTTTTTAGGCTATTCATAAATAAATGCAAATCAAAGTTAAGGGCTTAATTTGAATAACTATAAACATAGAAAATGCTGTGTTCAAGTAATTATTATCGCAGCCAAATTTCATAATTAATTTTTTTGGTGTATAAAAAAGCTGAAAAAATAATTCATGACAGATAAATGTTACGTTAAGACTAAGTTCCAGAAAATATCGATTGATACCGCAATTGCAGAAGATATGGATATTTTTTAAAAATATTCCCGGTAAACTGTAGAACTTTATTAATTCCACCTTTTATAATTCAATGTAAAATAATTCAATGCAGTATATTTCAGATAATACAGTAGTTAAGTTATTAGTTAAGGTATTACTATTGAAATAAACACAACATACATTTATTAAAAACATGTACTCGTTCATATCAGAGTTGCAAATAATGAATTGAATTTTATAATGCATTTTGAATAAATTAGAAAATATTTTTCAATTTTTAATTCTATTTTTTTTAATTATTTATTAAATTTTATTTTTCAATGTTACCGTATGGCATTAATTATTTAATGTTATTTTTTAATTGTGTTCTATCAAATTAAAATATTATTTTCCAATGCAAAACTTTTAAAATAAAAATACTTATTTTTATTTTATTTGGCAGACTTTCGCAATTATTAATTAAAATACTTTAAGTTTTTATTTCCAAATTTTTTAACTTGATTAATGTTATGACTTACGGTTATCACGCAATTATAACACAAAAAACAAAAATTATTCAAATATTATAATTTATTATTATTATTGTTCGACCGAAAAACGATTTTTTTTTTCAAAATTTATTTGTTTATCAGTCAATCTTCAACCTGGGACATTTTTACGTCAAGATTTCGAATATTAACTGAAATAAATGGAAATAATTGAATAAATTCCCACTAGGTATTGAATTAAAAAATTGTAGCTCATTTTGAATAGAAGTTTTTTTTTAATTTTAATTCAATTAAACTTGCAATAAAATAACATTTATTTACTAATTCAATAAAACTTGCAATAAAATAATTTTTAATTTTTAGTTTAATATTGATGGCAATAAATTAAATTTTTAATGGGTAATTCATAGATGCACAATTAGCATTATATATTTTATTTCAGTCAAGAACAATATCCATTAAAAAAATTTTGAGTAATGCATTGAATTGACTTTGGAATTTTTGCAACTCTGGTTCATATATACAAATAAAGTCTAATCTAAAAAGCCTTAACCTTGTTAAACACTTTCTGCACACATCCTTTCTTGTTTTGGTTGTTAATGCCATCTATCTGTAACTTAGAGAAAAAGAAGAGAAAAACAAATTCACCACGAACTACCGGTATAACTTCTTCCGTTATTTATTGACAAACAAAAATGTTTTGCTAGAATTAATTTGAATTATAGGAGTATTTTTGTAGATATAAAAACGACAAGATGTTAGCAAAATTAAAAAAAAGAAATTCATGAGAATTACAAATATTATAATGAGACTTTAAAAAACATAGCCTTCTTGGCTATCAATAAACAAAAATGAGAAATGTCGCATTTCCCGGAAATGATGTTTTTTTGTGTACTCTTCTCCGAGGTGAAAACATGACGTATACAGCGATACGAATTCAACACGCTATAAAAAATGAGAGTAAGGGGTTTCGAAGGGACGGAGACGAGGAAGTTTGGCTCTCTCGATCAGTTTTTTCTCTCTGGTCGGGACTCTAGATAATAATATTTCCTCTATGATCTGTACTGCTACCTCCTTCGTTGTCTACTGCTGCCAAGCCCAGTGAAAACAACAACTCATCTCATATCACACTTAAAGTTGTGCATAAAGACATTTTGTCTCTATATAATAACATTACTTCGTTGAAGCAGATATCAGTAATATCTTGTCTCTCAAATGCTCACTCGAAGATGATGAATGCAATTTGCAAAAGAAGGTTTAAATCAGAGAGAAAACAACTAATCGAGAGTGCCAACTTCGACGGTTGCTCTCTTTTTGCCAACAAGCTGTGATTTGGACACCAACTTTCATATGTATTAACTTTTTATGAAGAGGAACGATCGAAGCGACATCTGAGAGGCATGGAGATGATTGAATTTGATCCCTTTTTTTATACCCCTCAATAGATGGGAAGAGTTGAGAATGAGGGAAAATTCAACAATAATTAAAGAATTAAACTTGAAGAGGAATGATTTTACGGTTATGCTTTGGCAAGAAATAGAAAAAGTATAAGAAAAACAATAACAAAGCAAAAAAGTAGGTACTGCAAGAGTACTTTTTGCGGTTGGTAGTTAAATATATTTTTTTAATATATTTTTTTTCAATTCAATAGGGTGTTCCTGATAATTGTCTTTATTTTTGATATGACTCTTAAATTTAAAAAAAATATATTTTATCTTTTTTATACCAAAAATTTAGTGTGATATAATTCCTTTAGTTTGTCCGTTTTATATGTACATATATGTATGTATATGAATATGTATATAATATAAATGTTTTTAAAAGCTATAGGAAAGTTATTAAAAAAAAACACATAAAATTCAGAAAAATGCATATAATATTTATTTGAATCGATAGTACGGTCCATATTATTTAATGTTTGAAGATTATTTCATGCAAATGTTGACCTTGACTGCGCCTCAAATGGTCCATGAAAAAAATAGTCTAAAGGCTAAATCGCACGATCTAGGCGGCCAATTGACCGGTCCCGAACGTGAAATAAAATGTTCACCGAACTCGCCTCTCAATAAGTCCATTGTTGCGCGCGTTGTGTGGCATGTGGCACCGTCTTGTTGAAATCACATGTCATGCAAGACAAGCTCTTGCATTTTGAGCAAAAAAAAGTTGGATATCATCTCACGTAGCGCTCACCATTCACAGTTACGTTACAATTCGCATCATCTTTGAAGAAGTACGGTCCAATGATGCCACCAGCCCATAAACCGCACCAAACTATGACTTTTTTCTGGATGCATTGGTAGCTCTTGCAATGCTTCTAGCTGATATTCACAATAGCCCGAATAGCCGCTTCAGTGATCGATTAAACTGACCATAAAATGGAAGAAGCGCGCGATGAACTTTCTTAACAGAGCACGCATTTTGATAATAAAATTCAATAATTTGCAAGCGTTGTTCGTTTGTAGGACGATTCATGTTTAAATTATAGACCAAACCAAACTGAAGATGTTTGACAGTGAAACAAAACACGAAACGTGCGTCAGCTGTTTAAACCAGTGTTGCCAAAAAGATAATAGCTACAAAATCACCCTCTACTTTAAAAGGGACTCTTTTGTTTTCAAAAGGATTTTTTTCTTGATAAGCTATTCGTTAATAATTTTGATTGCATCAATACTTGCAGCTAAACCTCAAACTATCTACGAATTCCTTGGTAAGTTCTCATGTACTAGAGTCAAATGGGCTATATGTATGTTCTAATAAGATATCCATTTTTGAGACTTTTTTGTTGCTAAATTCCGAGACATGCTAATTAAAATGCCCTCCGATATCAAACTAATGTCGAAGCATGGTCATGTTAATGTTGTAAGTAAGAAACTCTTGAAACAAGGTGCAAACTCGGCATACAATTCTCTAAGAATTATGTTTGAATCTTTTACAAGAAAAGACCTCAAAAGATTAAAACCGAAAAAAGGAAAATGTTCTGAACTATATGAATCGAAGAGTCTCACAGAAGCAATTAATGTTATCATAATGATATCTCCACACAAGAAACACTTCCATTCTGTCCAAATTAATACCATGTCATCATGATACCTCATATATTAAGCTTATACCTTTCCAATTTAGGCATTGACACTTGTAAGGTTAATTTTTCAACGTAGTTTTATATTATATTATATTTATTTATTTACATGTTTTTATATGAAAATTAAAAATTCAATGCCATACATCCTGTTAAGCCGTTAAAAAACAAAAAAACGACATAGTTTTAAATACCTTTAAATGTATGCAATTTTGATTGTGTTTGTAGTTGATACGTACAAATAACAAATAATACGCAATAATAACAACAACAAAATAATTGAATACCTATATTTAAAATCTTTAATGCATCATATGCCAAATATGGCAACATTTCATTTTTCACAAAAATTGAAAATTGAAAATTTAGAATCAAACGAGAATTATTAAATTCAAAATACCTACAACGTTAAGGTATACATAGCTACAAACATACATATGTATTTGTATATGCCAAATATGGCAACATTTCATTTTTCACAAAAATTGAAAATTGAAAATTTAAAATCAAACGAGAATTTTTAAATTCAAAATACCTACAACGCTAAAGTATACATAGCTACAAACATATGTATTTGTATATGCCAAATATGGCAACATTTCATTTTCACAAAAATTGAAAATTTAAAATCAAACGAGAATTTTTAAATTCAAAATACCTACAACGCTAAAGTATACATAGCTACAAACATATGTATTTGTATATGCCAAATATGGCAACATTTCATTTTTCACAAAAATTGAAAATTGAAAATTTAAAATCAAACGAGAATTTTTAAATTCAAAATACCTACAACGTTAAAGTATACATAGCTTTAAATAAATGTATGCATATGCCCAAGCACATCTCCTCTACAGTCACACGTGAAAGCAAAAAAAAATGTAAACAAATATTATTCCTTCTTGGTTTGACATTTGTATTTTGGCTATCTCCCTCGAACATATTAATGCTTATGAAACTTAAACAAATTTACTTTTCTCATTCTTTCTTTAGTAATTTTCTTCTCATTCTTAACTCCCTACCAAGTACTTTGATACACGCAGCGCCCTCAATATTCGTGGAGATGAAATAAAAAGTTTCGTCTCATAATAGTACTATAGTAAATATATATACAATGAGTCAGCTGTTCAGAGGTGTTCAAAGAAAATAGATTGTGGATGAACAACTTTTTGGTTCTCTCATTGTGTTCGATTGAGAGTAATATCATTCTAATATAAAGTGAAATTAATTACTCTAATTACTCTAGCGAGAACAATGAAGATTTAGAAATAATTCTAAACTACGCATTTAGAGAAATATTAGCTAGTTATTTGAAGTCAGTTTTAATCATTAAGTAAGTAAAATAAAGTAGGTGTTGCAACAGTCCAATTAAAACTAGGACCTAGAAACATACATACATAAAACTCTGAAAGCACTTTTCATGACTACTACTATTACTATTTTAATTATTAGTTGCGTTTAATTTTCGCTCAGACCGTTGAAAAATGCAACAAAACACATATGATTTATTTCAATTTTTAGCGTTTATTGACTTAATTTTGCCGACGCGAGAGTTACAGAGGGTTGGGTACCCTAGCCCCAAACCAAAAATCCCCAAAACAAAATCCCCAAAACAAAATCCCCAACACGAAATCCCCAAAACAAAATCGCCAAATCTAAAATCTCAAAAACCAAAATCCCCAAATTCAGAATCTACAAAACCAAAATCCTTAAGTACAGATCCACCATATTTCGAGTATATCTAAGAAATTATGTTTGGCGCCAAACATAATTTCTTAGATATACTCGAAATATGGTGAATCCATGCTTAAAGGCTTGTGATGAGTAGAATTATGACCAGTGTTCGGACTTCTGATTAAAAATTTCGAAAAAAACGAAACAGATCCAAAATTTGCGAAGTATATATTTACAAATTAAAGAAACCGTAATTTTATAAGGAAATGTTTCTTAGCAAAAATTAGTTTTTCAAAAAATATCATTTCTCAATTATTTAATTGAAAATAAAATTGAATCCCAATCATAAACTCAAAAACACACACATTATCACATTAATAGAAGTAAATTAATTAGACACTAATAATCTTTTCTTTTTTTCAAACAACTTTATTAATATTTTATAATCGATGTGAGTAGCCCGTTGATAGAACTATCAAGAACGGACGTGGCTACCTGCACGCAGCTTCACCTGAACTAACTCTGATAAAAAGAATTTCCGATAATCCAGCATATCTCTCTCATCGTCATCGTCAACGGCAGTGTTGGGACCTCGCAGAAGCAAAAGAGTGGTAGAAATGATGTCAAAAAGGTGGTAGAAAAGTGGTAGAAATTAAAACCCATATTTATGTAGTAAATCTTATATTCAATAGCTTATTAAAAAATACAAAAAATTAAAGAAACAATAATTCAGTTCTTTCAGTTTCAAATATCACAATTCACAATAATTAAATTAGTTAGAAAAACTTAAATTTATTTTTTGCTATATAGACCGCCGGAAAATTTAAATTTTGAAGCATATTTCAGTAATGCTTTCGGAGGATTAAAATTCTGAAAATTTACTGAAATTTCCCTTGCAGCCAAAATGTTGTGAACGGTTGTAGTTTTTAATTTATTTCTTTTTTCATTTTTTATATTTTTTAAATCTGAAAATTTGCGTTCAGCAGCAGCGCTGCTATGCGGTAAGCAACAAAGCTCCAACATAAAGGAAGATACCTATGTTTTCAAAAATTAAATTGTACATTCCGTCTTTTAAGTTTTTTATCAAAAGCCATTGTGAAACAATGTCATCAGTTTTAAAAATTTGGAGTAATTGATTTTCTACAACTAATTTTCTCCACTAATTATTAATTAATTCTAGTTCTGAGTTATTTATAGTTGGTGAAAAATGTGTCGTGAGACCAGGGCCGGACAAAGCATATGTGCAAGATGTGCAAATGCACAGGGCGCAGAATTCTGGGGGCGCATTGCCAGGAGCAAGAAAATGTAATCTGATCTTGCAAACAAATATGTACTACTACATATTTGCTATTCTTTAACCACAAACATTCTTAAAATAATCTCAAAAAAACATCCATCACAACTGTCCTAAGTTATCTCTTGCGCACTAACTAACATCACTTTCATTGTTGCATTCAATGAAAATTTAACTCAAGATATCGCAGAACTAAAAACTCTACCTACCTCATTTCCAAATACGAGTATTTCACCCTGTTCGTACAAGAGAAAAAAAGAAAAAAATCTCAACACAAAAAAAATCCATGTAAGAGAAAAGAAGAAAAAATCTCAACACAAAAAAGTTCCATGCTACCTCATATGTGCAAGATATATTTTATGCACACCGAGTCCCAAAATTAACATAGAGAGTATGACGAAGCAAAATACTTATTCATGTAGAATCGTATGGGCTAGAACGTGCAGGTTTTGTATCACGCACAGTACCCTGTATGTGAGACTCACATGAGACATTGTGAGTTCTCTCCTACAAAGAAAACAACAAAAAAATGTCTCTGAAAAAAGAGAGCAGGTAGGTTTCTCTTTCTGTATTCTGTGCTACCTTCTACTACAAATCAAAGACACAGCATATATATTTTTTTTGTTGTTTTCTTTGTAGGAGAGAACTCACAATGTCTCATGTGAGTCTCACATACAGGGTACTGTGCGTGATACAAAACCTGCACGTTCTAGCCCATACGATTCTACATGAATAAGTATTTTGCTTCGTCATACTCTCTATGTTAATTTTGGGACTCGGTGTGCATAAAATATATCTTGCACATATGAGGTAGCATGGAACTTTTTTGTGTTGAGATTTTTTCTCTTGTATGAACAGGGTGATATATTTGGAAATTAGGTAGGTAGGTGTCTTTGCTACAAATGGTGAATGGATGTGCAAGTTTTCTTTTTTGCACACTGAATATCGAAACTAACATGGGAGATATTTAAAAAAAAACTTATTCATACGGAATCATATGGGTCAGAGCGTGCAGGTTTTCTTATTGTACACTGTGTAAGAGTTAAGTGCTTGATTACAGATGAAATTTTTAATAGAATGGAAAAGGAGCATAGAGCTTAAAAATTAAAGAGGGATGATTCTATGTGGAGTCGAATTGTTCTTGCACAGGCACTTTGTTTTTTTTTTTTGTGAAAGTTAATGACTGTTGTAACGGCTACTTTTAATGTATACCTATCTAGTCTGGTGCAGAATGCAGATTGTTGCAATTGTTTTTTCGCTTTGTTGTTAATTAATATTAAATACATAGCTATCAGTTTTTAATAGAAGTGACGTATTTTGTGACAAGACCGTAATGTGACTGACTCAGTTGATTTTAGACAAGCTTGAATTACATGAAATTTTAATAAGTATCTAACTGTCAAAGCCAAAGTTATGATAATGGTTCGAATAGGCTTCGTCTTGTTGAGTGGACGTAATTTTATAAAACTAAGAGACTGTGTCTTAGAAACAACTAATGTGCTTTACAAAAATAAACTAAATTAATATAAAATAAAAACTGTGTAGCCTGACCAATTCTAAGTCGGCAAATTAATAACAAGCTATTGAAATAACTATGTATAGTATAGGTACATAGAATTAAGAATCATACCTAAGTGTAAAAAAAAAAGCTCAATAAAGTACATCCATACATACATACATAATGGTTCGAATATAAAAGGAAAAGAAGCGAGTGTTCAGAATCGAATTCGAACCCTGGAACCAAGAGCATTTTTAGTTTCATGTTGCCCGCATTCCTTAAATTTAGTGGTTAATGATGCTGCTCGGTGCTTATTTTATGCAGTTAAATTTTTCGATACAATTCAATGTTTGTATAACTTTTTTTAAAGTTCCACAACGAGGTGGGATATTTATAAGAAAAAAATTCCAAATCATACTTTGAAACCCCCTTCTGAGACTAGATGAGAGAGCAGGTTAGACGCATTAAGGCCTTTAAAAACAAATTAAGAAGAAATATATGAAGCCCTTATAGAATTAAAAAATCTAGAGGCAAAAAACATTGCAGAATCGTTAGGAAATAAAACTTTTGATTTTACATTTATTTGCTGCCTGCTAATTTGGTTTGATACTTTAGAAAATATAAATTAAACTAGTAAATATTTGCAAAGTCCGTCCGTTAATCTGTCAACTGGCATAACAGTTTTAGAAAATACAAAAAACAGTTTGATTTTAATGCGTTCCGATGAAAAATTTAATGAGTAAGTATGTTCAATTAACCGACCGTATTGCTAGTTCCCTAGAAATACCAAATATGTTTCCTGTAGCTTCATCATTGCGATCTCAACGGAGAAAAATACTTTATGCTGATGAATGTCCTGAAACTATATTAGACCCGAAACAAAGATTTAAAGTTGATTTTTTTTTTTTTAAATACTTGAAAGGTTTGATACGTATAGTATCAATTTTTCATTTTTAAGTAACATAAGCGAATGTCTAAAAAATAAAAATGTACGTGCTTCATGCCTTAATTTGCAGAATGTTTTAACATAAAGTAGTTTTAAAGATATAGTTGGAGAAGAATTGTTTCAAGAGTTTACCGTAATATCCCAGCTTGTTACACGACACAGCTCAAGTTTAGATGTGTTAAATTTTATTTTTAGTTCAAACCTTGAAGATTTTGCCCCGAATTTAGTAATTGCTCTCCAAATTCTTAATACAATCCCGGTCACGAGTCACGGTAGCTTCAGGAGAACGTAGTTTTTCTAAACTTAAAATTATTAAAAATTATCTTAGGACAACCATGACTCAAGAGAGATTGGTAGGTTTATCTATAATGTCCATTGAAAAGAAATTATTAAATTCTTTAGACTTTGATGATCTCATTTCTGAATTTGCAAAATGTAAGGCCAGAAAAGTAAGTTTCCAAGTTTAAAAGTTTCCCCTCTGCTCATTTCTTCGCTGCGTTTTAGTTTAATGGTTTAGGCCTCCTGGGGATACCTCAATAAAAAAAACGCATTGAAAGTCTACCTCCTGGGTAATCTGGGAAAGGCTTATGCTTGTGTATCAGTTTATGTGTAAAAAAAATATAAAAAAGGGGCGCTTTCTACAAATCTTGCACAGGGCGCAAGTTTGGCTGGGGCCGGCGCTGCGTGAGACCTAAAACTGATGGCATTGTTCCATCAATGACGTTTTTCGGGTTTAAATATTTGAAAAATTTTAGTTCATCGTTTGAAAGGTTTTCGTAGTTGCATTACATCTCGTTCAACAATATCATTTTCAAGTAAGTACCTTTCAAAGTAAAGGCCAAAATACATTTGAGAATATGGTAAATAGTTTTCACTGTTTTTTATATTTGTGTTTACATTAATATTTTCTGGTTTTACAAAATTTTTCTTTAAATTTAATTTTAATGGAGTCATACTTTCGAATATCAAGTGTATTTTTGTGTTCTCAGATTGAAATGTTTTATTTAACTCGTTTATAACTTTAAGATTTATTGACAAAAAATTTAAATATACTAAATTGTCTTTGTTTTTTAAAAAATTAAAAATTTGTGAAGCCTTAGAAGAAGGCTTTTCAAATGCGAGCAAAATAAAGTAATGAAAAAAGGGATCCCACTGCTCTATAATTCGGTTTATGACCATTTCCATTGAAAGCCAACGAGTTTGGCAAACCTTTAAAATTTGGTGTTCATTGACCCCAAGTGCTTTTTGGAAGGTAAAGAAATCCTATTGTTTTTTCGCACTGTGGCAAAAATAGAAATAGATATCCCTTATTGATTTCTCTATTTGCCCTGGTAAACATTTAGCAGCATAAGTGGAGCACAAACTCAAATTATGGCAGGTACATCCAATGGTAAAAATATTAGGTTTAATATTTTTTAAACGTGAGGCTACACCGCTTAATGAACTTGTCATAACAGCAGCATTGTCTGAAGCGAATCCTGTCATATTTTGAATGGGAACATTAAAATGATTTAATGTTTCTACAATTTTATTGTAAATTGATTCGGCTGTTGAGTCCTCTAGCTCAAACAACCCAAAAAACTTGTCTCTTACTAACCCCTCAACTGAATCAAAATACCTCACAAGAACAACAAGACACTTTTTTGATGAAACATTAGTGCTTTCATCTCCAAAAAAAAAACTCCAAACTCTAAAATCCAAAACTCCAAAGATAATAAATTAGTTGATTAAATACTTGAAAAAATTAAATGAAACTT
Source organism: Eupeodes latifasciatus (assembly GCA_920104205.1). Classification (NCBI taxonomy): domain Eukaryota; kingdom Metazoa; phylum Arthropoda; class Insecta; order Diptera; family Syrphidae; genus Eupeodes; species Eupeodes latifasciatus. The sequence continues at coordinate 238,684,273 of OV049924.1, forward strand.
CTTCGTTGATAATATTCATCTATCTGTGGCAAAAGTAAACAATCTATTTTATACAGAGACTAGACAACTATGTAAGATCTGTACAAGGAAGATCACACAACAGCAACACAGAGAAAAAGAAAGATAACTGGGGTAAAAAAGTGCATGGGAGAAATCCATCATAGCGATTTTATATGCTGTTGTGTTTGTGGAGTGGACGCGTGGAGTTGTAGTCGTATGCGTATGGTATATGGTAGAAGGTAGAGTTTAATGATAGGTGAACGGTGAGTTGCAAAAAGTGGTAGAATTTGCTTTTTAGGTGGTAGATTTTCATGAACACCAAAAAGTGGTAGAAATACCACTTAAGTGGTAGAAGTCCCAACACTGGTCAACGGTAACTTGTTTTTCACTTTTGTTACATTTGGATTATATGGATTATAAATAAAAAAATCATTGTTCAACGGTATGTTGTTTACCAAATTGTGATCTTCTGCGAAATTATTTTTTTTGGAATTTCGCATCAGAGGTACAGGGTGTTAACTGCTCCCGCTTCAAATTCTGCCGTCCTCGGTAGATCTCAGATATTTTTTGTTTTTGATACATTTATTTTTTATTTACAATTGACTAAAGCAGAGTGCTAATAAGTGTTGAAAATTTATTTTCTTACAAGAATACAGTTTCAGATAGAAAAATATAAAATAAAACATACAAATTTGTACATAGAAAAGTTTTGCGAAAGAATTTATAAATAAAATAGGAACTTCATGTATAATTGATTAATAAACAGTTATGTGTTCTTATACTTATTATATTGGTGATGAGTATCATTGTATTATTTCTTTAACTTAAGTTAAAGTGAAATAATTCAGAAAATTAATGTATCGTTAATTAATGATTAAAGAAAAACAAAAAAGGTAAATTACATACAGAAGAAATTAAAAAAAATAAGTAGAAAAATGATTCTTATTTAAATTCAAATGATTATAGATAAATATCATATACAATTTTAAATACAAAACAAATAATTTTACTATCTCTTAGTATATGATAAACAATTGAAAACAGTTTATTATATTTGCACATTGGTCAATTTTACAATATTTTATATTTAATTAACAAAAAAATTAATAAAAAACGTCTTTCACAGCCAAAAAATATTCTCAAGTCTATTAGAATTTTAAAGATAAGTATTTTTTGTTACTCGTCTCTTATCAGTGAAATTAAGAACAAAATTTACCTTAGGTTACTTTTGTGAACAAGTCGATTGTCAATAAGGATTGCAGTACCTCGATCCTCTTGGACTACCTTTTCAACAAAAATCTTTCTAAACTTGTTTCCTATTCGCTTATTTGTCCGCACGTAAACTTTTTCACCAGGCTTATATGATCTTATTTGACTGTTTTTATTATGGAATTTTAAATCTTTTTCTTGTGTTTGAACAATTTTATTTCGTATTTCTTTTTTTAATTCTGATGAGGTTGAATGTAATATATCGATTGGTTTGTGGTTTGTTATTGAATGAATGGTTCTATTATATTTTACTGTTGATAACAAAATAAGTTCTTTTGTATCGGTTATGTTTTGCTCTAATTTAGTACATCTGGCTATTTCTGATAATGTGCTGTGAAATCTTTCAACCTGTCCATTAGATGAACTGTGGAAAGGTGGAATGGTGTAAATTTCTATTTTAAAATAATCTCTGAGTAAGGTTTTTATAGTTTGTGAATTGAAGGATTTTTCGTTATCACATACTACTGTTTTTGTACCTGTGAAAAAATTGAGAATTTGAATTAACGAATCTTTAATATCTACTATAGACCGAGATTTTATATGGAAAACAACCGAAAATTTTGAAAATTTGTCGATACACGTAAGAAAGTGCAAATTATCTGTTGAATAAATATCAATATGTAAAATTTCACCAACACAAGAAGGTATGGGAGTTTTCCCAATGTCAACCCTAGGTGGGTGTCGTTGGTATTTTGCTTCGTTACATATTTTACAATTAGTAATTATTTCTTTTAATTTTTTTCGAATGTCAGGGAAAAAGTAGTCTCGGAGCACTTGTTGTGTGTTCTCTCGCAGGGATCGATGAGCTCGATTATGTTCTACAGCGAGAATTTCCTGTTGGTCATTTGAATTATAGATATCTATCACAATTTGTTCCGTGTGAAAAAATTTGGTAGATGGAAAGGCTGTAACTATATCATTTTGAATTGAGGCTAAAACATTTAGTTCGCAATGAATTCCATTGATAACGTTAGGATTAATAACTTCCTTAAGTATTTTTAATAAATAATTTCTATCACAAAAAGATATTTCATGTCTGGATTTCTTTTGAAAAACTATTTTCCTAACTATTTTATTCTCTTGGCCTTCAGTTACGATAAGCTGGTTCCTAAAGCAGTTTATAGGATTTGTTACAGTTCGAATAGTTTTTGTCAAAGATTCTTCACTATGGGCAGTTATCAATGATACGGAATCATTTGAGTGCTCTATCGCATTAATATACTGTCTGGATAAGGCATCCGCAACATGATTTTCTTTTCCTGGCTTATAGTGAAATGTCGGTGAAAATTCTTCCACAAAAGCTTTCCACCTTTTCATTTTTGTGTTGGGATTCTTTTCAGAGATGGCAAAAGTAAGAGGCTGGTGGTCTGTGAAAATGTTAAGCTGCCTGACACCGTACAAATAATTACGAAGTTTTCCCAAAGCCCAAACTATGGCGAGAAGCTCTCGCTCGTTTGTCGCATAGTTCTCTTCGGTTTCAGTCAATGTTCTGGAAATCATGGTAATTGGCCTTCCACTTTGCGACAAAACTGCCCCTAAAGCATACGACGATGCATCAGTGGTCAAGTCAAATGGCTTTGTGAAGTCAGGATAAAGCAGCAGAACATCCTCTGAAGCCAGAATGTTTTTTATTCGATTAAAAGCCTGAATGGCTTCTTCATCAAATTCAATAGAAATATTCTTTGACTGTTTGGCACTAACATTACCATTTTCCCCTCGCAAAAATTTTGTTAACGGCTTCGTAATTTGGGCATAATCCCGAACAAATCTTCGATAATACCCCGATAGTCCTAAAAAGGAACGTAAGCTACGCAAAGTGTTTGGAGTTTCATATTCAATAATGCACTTGACTTTATCTGGACGGGTCTTGATGCCCTGCTTTGAAGCTGTAAAGCCCAAAAATTCAACTTCCTGCCTGAAAAATTTTGACTTTTCTGGAGAAACACGCATATTGGCCTCAAAGAGCTTGGATAAAATCCTGTCTACGTCTTGAAGGTGCTGATGCTTTGATTTTCAGAACACAATCACATCATCAATGTAAACATGGCAACACCTTCCAATTTCGTCCCTCAGCACATCGTCAATGGCCCGCTGAAAAATGCTTGGTGCGTTCTTAAGGCCAAACGGAAGCCTACAGAATTCAAATTTCCCATTATTTATGGAAAAGGCAGTTTTCTCTCTGTCACGCTCAGAGAGTTTGATCTGGTGAAACCCAGACTTTAAATCTAATGTAGAAAAAAATAAAGACTGACCTAAATTTGCAAGAATAACCGTCGTATCCGGAATCGGGTATTTGTCACTGGTTGTTTTTGCATTTAACTTCCTAAAATCAACGACAAGGCGCATTTTCCAACTTCCATCCTCATTGAAGCCCTTCTTATCAACAACCCAAATTGGGTTATTGAAAGGTGACCGAGATGGCCTGATGATTCCGGCATTAAGAAGATCAGAAACTTCTTTGTTGACAAACTGCGCAGTTGCCATTGGATAGGGATAAGCCCTGGAATAGACTGGCTCATTGTCAGTTGTTCTGATGGTGGCAACAACTTTGGTGTTGAACGGCAAAGACTTATTGGAATCTGCAAATACTTTTTGTCGGTTTGATATAATATCGTCAAATTGTTTGCGGACATCCGTCGGTACAAATTCATTGTCAATAAAAATATGATTTACGTTTCTACAGAATAAATATAAAAGTTTCTCCTCTTGACCATCATAGTTAATAACACCTTTTTTTAAATCAAGATGTGCGCATATTTCACGCAAAAAGTCGAATCCAATGATGCCATCAAACCTATCGAGGCGAGGAAGAATGAAAAAAGTTGTATTTTTATTGAATAAATGCATTACGCATTTAAATCTAATCTCGTCTGAGGCATGTAAAGATTTAACAGTAAAATAATTTTCTACTGACTTGACTCCTTTCAGACAACTCATGTTTTTGATATAATTTTTGGCGGCACCTGTATCAATTAAAAATCTTACTTGCTTCCCTCCTAATGTTCTGCATATGTACGGTAGGAGGGACCTATCTCTAAAAAATTTATCTCATCCATATTCTCAAGGCCATCATATTCATCTCTATCATAATTACATGAAAGAGTTTCGTTGTCTAAATAGGTTTCATCCTCGTTATGCTGTCCATAAGGAAACGTATCTTGTTGTGTTGGCTGATTCTGAACTAAATTATTTACTCTTTGTATTTTTGAAATTGGTTGCTGTATTGAATCGTTATTTTTTATAAAAGGTTTATTGCGGGAATATTTGTCTGAAGGTCCTGGTCTTTTTAATTGTGGTCTATTGTTCGCATAATTATTGTTAAATCCATTATTAGAAGGGTTTTGAGTGGACTTAATTTGGTTTTGATTAGTTGAATGTCTGTAGCGTGAAGTTGAAGGATCTATTTCCATTGGTTGTGCTTTGGGATTTTGCTCTAACTCACGTTTGGTGTGAGGGGAATGGAATGAATCATGTTTATAGCTTTGTTGAAAAGAAGCTTTATTTGGTCGATCAGTGTAGCTAGAAAAAGAGTTTGCGAACATATAACGAGTTTGATTGGCCTCTAATTCCCGTGCAAGTGCTAATGCAGACGGCATATCTACAGGCCTTGAAGAGAATAGAATGTCACACATTGGTTTTCGCAACCCGGAAATAAATGTTCTTAGGGCATCCTGCCTATACTTTTCATTCAGAGACGCGATTAAATCGTTGTTACCTTCATGTGTCATCTTAGTTTTATTGATAATTAACGCAAGCTTCTTTTCGTCTGAATCATAAAATTCAACTATAGTCGATGATCCCTGTTTCAAAGTTGACATTTCCTGTTCAATAAGATAAATTGGCCTCTTATCAGCATAAGTAAAATCTAAGCGGCTTATTATTGCTTTGAAATTAAGGATAGTATTAAACGATGATAAAACTGAATCAGCACGTCCTACAATTTTATTTCTAATCATAGCTATTGCCTGGTAATACCTAGAACTCCCTTCATATCCCTCAAAAATCTTATGTGCAGCAAATGCAGCTTGGCGCCACGAGACATAACTAAGCTGATCACCACGAAACTCTGAAAGAGATTTAACAACATCTAATGTTTCTTCGCATTTAACTTGGCGATTAATTGTAACCTCATTATATTCTACTGCCCTTGATGGTGTTTCCAAAGAAGAAAGTCTATTCGTAAGTTCACTCATTCGAGACTCAAAAGATTGTTGCGTTTGTTCGACTGCGGTCTGAACAGCAACTCTTAATATTGCACGAAATTGCGTTTCATCCATTTTTATAAATTTATAATTTTTAGCCCTTTACAGTGTTGAAAATAGTTATAAAAAAAAATAAATGTTTTCTTTGGCTGTGATAATATAAGGTAATTCAGTAAAGTGTAATTTATAGAAAATAATATAATGTCACTACAAAAATCAATTAATAATATTCAGTAATTCAATAATTTTTTTTTTTAAATTTTAATATCGTGTAAATAATTTTATAAATAATTTTAATTATGTTGTAATATTTGATTTTATTTGAGATAATAGCACTCCACTCAAAAGCAATAAGAAATTTTTTATATCGTTTTTTATATTTTAATTTTAGTCTTTCGTTATGTATGGATAACTTATTTTGTTTAAAGTTTTGGTTAAAGCTGTTGATTTGGTTTTGTGTTTATAAATTTGGAGGAAAAGCACTCCTATTAAACGTTCTTTATTGTTTTTAATACTTTTATATATGTGTATTATATTTTTTTTTTAATATTTTGTTTGATATTAATTTATTTAATATGTCTTAATAGGTGTAGGTATAATATGTCAGGGATTCGTTTTTTTTAACACTCCCGGTATTTTTTATAAGTATAATTGTTTTCCGACACACAGTTTTTGGTGGGATCTTATAATTAAGCAACCGTTTATCTGTAATACTTTGATATAGTACGGTTCTATTTAACAACGCGTTGCTATACGTTGGGCGCCAGTAAATTAATTAGACACTAATAATCTTTTCTTTTTTTCAAACAAATTTATTAATATTTTATAATCGATGTGTGTAGCCCGTTGATAAAACTATCAAGAACGGACGTGGCTACCTGCACGCAGCTTCACCTGAACTCAGTGTTGCCAGAAAATATTTACTGAAATCGGGAGATTTCCACATTACAAATCGGTGTAAATCGGGGCAATTTGTTTAACCCTACTCATGAAACTCTCATGAAAAAGATAAGCTTTCTGTCAATTTTTTCTGAATTTTCCTTTTTTTAGAACGTGTTTTTCATTAACTATGAAAATAAATTCAGATTTCCTTATACAAAAAATAAAAAACTTTTTGTTTCATTTGTATCATGACTTATTTTATTTCATTTAAATTAATTATAATAAGTAATATTGCTTGGTTACATTAAAATTAAATATTTTTATTTCGGAGGTACTGAATACGTTATGTAATAAGTAACAATTGATATTTTTTTGTTTTATTATGCTTTTTAATTAAAATTCATATTCTTTGAATACAAAACGTAAAACTTGATAATAAATAATAAATATGTCCCTTGTTATATTAAATTTACAGTCTTTTATGGGGCATTGGCTTACAAGAAACTTAATTATTTAGTGCTTATAGCACCTAGCTAGCTTAGAAATGAAAAAAGTAATATGTACATATGTAAGCTGACAAATACTCCAAGGATTCAAGTTTCTTATAAACCAACGGCTTAGGTACATAAGTATCTTAATTTGTATTATTTTTAAATATATTTATTTTGCTTGAACTTTTTTAGCAAATCATCAGAAACTTTTAAGTTTAAACGATTGCAATATTTGAACTTCAGGTAATCCTTAGAAAGTAATATTCCTTGTAAGTATCAACATCTAGCCTATTTCTTATTTTCGTCTTATTCAAATTTATTTGCGAAAAAGTTCTCTCCACGTTAGCGGATGAATTCGGTAACGATGGTAGGTTAGGTTAGGTTGTAAGGGGTGTGCACAGCAAGAAGCTGTTGCGTACACGGGGGCCTATTGGTCCATTGTGATCCCCTGTAAAAGTAAAAATTTAGCATCGATGCTCTCAGTTCAATTCAACTCTGTCGATTAGCGTAGACTGGCTCGTTAACGAACCAGCCTGTGCTATCTATAAATTTCCTCATGCTCGCCATTGAGACCTGTGCTAGATCATCCAGTTCTCCAACAAACCTGTTTCCGAAATGACGGAGTCGGCTGGTTTGGAGGTTCGGACAGTCGCAGAGCAGGTGTTTAATGGTTTCCATTTCCTCCTCATCCTGACAGCTCCTACAAAAATCGGGTGCAAATGCCCCTGTTCTATTAGCCATTGTGCCAATGGCGCAATGACCTGTTAGTACACCTATCAAGTTTTTAATGTTCTTTTTACTCAGCGATAGAATATACCGAGTTTCTTTTTCATTTGTGTTAGGCCATAAACTTCTAGAGATTGCACAATCGTTCCTGGATTTCCAGGAGATATTGGTTTTCTCTTTTAGTTTAAGGTCTATCTTCCTCTTGAGTACCCCAATCGGGACGAGTGGTCCCCTAACTGAATGGTCGCTACTACTTGTGTCTGCTTTTGACCCTTTCCTGGCTAGTTCGTCTACTATATCATTCCCTTCTATATTGCTATGTCCGGGAACCCAGCAGAGTTTTACCTGGTTAGTGTGGCAGATTTTATTTAATTCCTTCCTACAGTTTAAAACTGCTTTTGATCTAATAGTCTCACTGGCTAAGGCTTTGATAGCAGCCTGGCTGTCCACGAAAAAAGTAATCTCCGAAGAGCTTAGCTTTTCGTGATGTGCCAATTCAGCTGCTTTTCCAATGGCAAAGACCTCGGCCTGAAAGACACTACAGTCAGCCGGGAGTGTATATGACGCTCTGATGTTGAGAGATTGGCAAAACACTCCAGCACCTGTTCCTGATTCCATTTTTGAACCGTCAGTGTAGAAAGGGATACCCTGTTTACTTATAAGTGAATTAGGATCCCAACCCTGTCTTTCTGGTATGAAAATAGAATATTTCCTGTCGAAATCTAGTAAAGGGGGGATGTAATCGGTGGTCTCTCTCAGTCCTGGGATCGTGTCATATCTTTGTAAGATTGACCCGTGGCCATAAGTGCTATGCCTCCAAAAACTCAGTTCTCTTAAACGAATTGCAGTTTTGGCTGCCGTGCACTTTATGAACTCATCCAGAGCCGGGAGGTCCAAGATCATTTCCAATCCCGCTTGTGGTGTGGATCTTTGAGCCCCTGTAATTCCTATACAGGCTAGTCTCTGTACCTTATTCAGGTTCTTGAGATAGCTTGATTTTTCCACCGCCTTCCACCATACAATAGAGCCATAGGTAAGAATGGGTCTGACAATCGCTGTGTACATCCATTGGATGACTTGCGGTCGCATACCCCAACGAACACCGAAGGTCTTTTTGCATGTGTAGAATGCACATAGTGCTTTTTTCATTCTTTCCTCAGTATTACGCTTCCATGTAAGCTTGGAGTCAAGGATTACTCCTAGAAATTTAGCTTCCTTAGAAGGTTTTAGAGGAATGCCATTTAGTTTGGGAGGGTTGAAGCCCTCCAGTTTCCTTTTCCTCGTGAACAAAACTAGCTCTGTCTTGGTGGGGTTGACCCCGAGACCGTTCTTAGTTGCCCAAGAAGATAAGTCCTTTAATGCATTTTCCATAATGTTTTCGATGATGGTAAGAAACTTGCCTGTTATCAAAACCACTATGTCATCTGCATACGCAACTATTTTAATGCCCTGATCTTTGAACTTTGTGAGAATTTTGTTGACTACGAGGATCCAGAGCAGGGGTGAGATGACTCCTCCCTGTGGTGTGCCTCTAGTAACTGTTTTCTCAATAGTGCTAACTCCTATTTGAGAGTTGATAATTCTGCCATTTAACATGGTGAAGATCCAATCGACAATAACAGATTCAACCCCAACTTCAACTAAGGCAGTCTTGATCGACTCCGTTTTAACGTTATTAAACGCACCCTCGATATCAAGAAATGCTGCCAGGGTATATTCTTTATGTTCAAGACTTTTCTCAATATGTGAAACTACTTCATGCAAGGCAGTCTCCACTGATTTACCTTTAAGGTAGGCGTGTTGGTAGTTGCACAAGTTGTGTTCGTTGAGAAGTTCTCTAACATGTAGATCAATTATCCTCTCCAGTGTCTTAAGGAGAAACGAAGAGAGACTTATTGGTCTATAATCCTGAGCGGTCGAGTGAGTCGGTTTCCCTGCTTTTGGGATAAAGACTACCTTGACCGTTTTCCAGCTATTAGGGACGTATCTAAGTTTGATAGAACTTATGAAGATTACCCTAAGCCACGGAGTTATTACTTTGAGAGCGTTTTGAAGGAGAGCTGGGAAAATCTCGTCCGGTCCCGCTGATTTATAGAGTGTGAACGAGTTTATTGCCCAGATAATCTTCTGCTCAGTAATAACCTGATTTAGTTCTAAATTTGATTCCGTGTGAGTAAAATCCAGCGTGTTCGATTGCAAGCAATCGGAACTTTCTGGGTTTTTACAACCGGGGAAATGAGTTTCCATGAAGAGTTCAAGCGTCTCTAGGCTCGAGTTCGACCATGTTCCATCAGGGTGTTTTATGTACCCCGGGATCGTGGGATTAAGGGCCAGGGTTCTACGGAGCCTTGCCGCCTCGCTTGTTTTTTCAATGGATTCACAATGTTTAGCCCACGAATCCTTTTTGGCCTTCCTTAACTCTTTGGTGTAAGTGTTAAGTGCGGCTCTATAAGACTTTAAATCCTCTTCTAATTTACTCAGTTTAGCTTTATTGAAAAGTTTTCTGACCTCTGTTCTGCGTTTCTTTAGTACACCATTCCACCAGGGTGGTTTAGTGGAGTTATTGGAACGAGATAAAGGGCAGTGTTTTTCAAAAGACATTCTCATTTTGCTAGACAAGTTATGGACAACAGTGTCAATGGTTGAAGTACTTAGACTTGTATTGTCCTCTGGTGGATCAATACAGTCTTTCAGCCATTTTTCGTACTCTGTCCAATTCGTTCTAGTTGGGTTCCTGTAAGGTTTCTTTTCAGTAAAGTTCCTGTCTATAGAGAAGAGTATCCTAAAGTGATCCGAAAAAGATTCTTTAGGTGAGACTCCCCAGTCCTCAACCGAAATTTTACTATTATTGCTAATAAGAGTCAAATCTATGATTTCCGCCCTGTTTTTGTTTCGAAAGGTAGGGTGATTGCCCCTATTACATATCGATAAATTAGAACAGAGAATATATTCAAAAATTGACTCACCCCTTTTATTGATGTCCCTAGAGCCCCATTGAGTGTGGTGAGCGTTGGCATCACCTCCCAACACCAAAGGTGTACCGCTTGCTGTGGCATGGACCACCAGATCGCGGACTGTTTTTGATGGTGGGCTCTCCTCCTCGTACGGCATGTACGTCGACGCTAGAATGAAGTTTCCTTCATTCGATTCGACGCTGATTGCCGTGTTGTCCTTGTTGCTGTACCTAGATAGGAAGAAAGCGTTAATTGATTTTTTCACTAGGATACAACTTCTAATATTACCTTCATCTGACGTGGAATGGAAAAGGTTGTAATGTTTTGACCTCAACCCACGGATTCGGTTTTTGCCTAACCAAGGTTCCTGGATCAAGGCCACATCCACGTTCTCGTGAGACATGTAGAGCGTAAGGTCGTACGTTGCTGCTTTAGCGTGGTGCAGGTTTATTTGCACCACTAGCAGCTTTTGACTCCCCTTTGCCCTCATGCCTCTTAACCTTTACGGTTCCGAGACCATACCTCAACACGTCTTTTCTCTCTTTCAGCAGAAGGTCAGATTTCTTGTCTGCCACAAACAAGAGGTCCTTCCCTTCGCCTCCATGACTCTTTCTTGAGTGTTGGAGCTTCCATTCTAAAATGGGAAGCTCTTTGTTCTGTTTCGCCAACAGCTTTATAATGGCTGCGTCCTCATGTTCTGCAGGAGGGGGGATGCATATGCTAAACTGCTGGCGGAGTGGTAGAGCTGCGGCGGGTAGAATCTCAAGGGAGGAACCTTCCCATAGTTCGCCAATGTTGGCGATTGTGTGGTTCAGAAACTCCCGAGATTTCTGGTCACCGCAGCAGACCACTTTAACTCCTCGCCGCCATCCGGCACCATCAAAGATATAGTCTTCAGAACTATCGTTCTCTGATGCTGCCATCATAGCTTTGATGATCTCATTTTCTACAAGAAGCCAGTTTTTTGCCGAGATTTTCCCATCTGGGTCGTCACGGCTTATAATGGCAATTTGTAGGTCGATCGGGGTGGTGTCGAAGCTGTTGGTTCTAAGTTTCTTAGCACCGTCTAGCTTGACTGTCTCCTCCGATCTTTGTCTCTTGGACGTTCCTGGTTTCATTCCAGAAGAGGTGCCTGCCGGTGCTTGGTCTTTGCTAGCGTTGGCTGGCTGTTTCTTGCTGGAAGTCGCCTGAACTTTTCTCTTGTCGTTCCGAGCGGTCGAGTTATTGCCAGCCTGTTCACAGTTTGCCTTTTTAGGGACAGACCTAGATTTGGCAGCATCTACTCCTTTGCTCTCCGACTATTCGGCATTCACTTGCCTTGTTATTCCCCTGGGTGCAGTGGCAGTCTCTGCCAGCTGCCGCTCGAAGTTCTTAACCAGCTTCCTGTGCTTTTTTAGGAGAGCTTTATCTCTCGAACTGAGCGCCGCAGGGTCTTTCAACTCGGTCTTTTCCACGAATCTTTTGGAGGATCTGTAGTTGCTGCGTTCCCTCGAAGCTTTGAGGGGTGCAGCAGACTTCAGCATAGTCTCTTCTTGATTCGGTTCCATCAGTAGCTCGTCCTCGGTTTGACTACCTATGGAAGGAGGTCTGTCCGAGGTCTCCGTACTTTTGATAGTTAAACTATCTAAGTCGGGAAGGAGATCTACTGAGAGAAAGACCGGTTGTCTTTTTAACTCTCTTTTTCCTTCTTTGAAGTTTACTTCTGTCACTGGCGACTTAGCTTCTTGCGAAGCCAAGCCCTCGCCGGCAGCCGTGACCTCTGCCGACTTTTGAACGTATATCTCCGTTCGATTTTTTTCCTTTTGTAAACTTTTGTCCATGGTTCATTATTAGATTGACATCTCTGCTTTTGTTGGTTTTCTTAGTTGCCCTACTCCGCAGCTGGATTGCTGAAGAGTAAGACGTAAGCCCCCTCGCCACAACAAGGCGAAAACCGTGAGGGGGTTCGGTAACGATAATACCGATGAAATAAATCGAGCCATCAATGGAAAAGCTAAAGTTTGATTGCACTTTTTGATTGAGCACACAATCTTCCAAAATATTTCTATTTTAGTATTTTCAATTCCCTCAGATAATAAATTTTCAAAATCAAGATTTCGTATTTCCCTATATTCCAAATCAATTCTCTGTATATCTTTGGAAGGAATAATATTATCAAACAAGTTAAAAAGATTACTTAATGAATCAATTTGTTTATTTACGGTCTTTTTAGGTTCCAATAAGGTCAAAGCTCTAAACAATTTTTTTTTAAAATCAAATCTTTTGAATATTTGTTCGCATAGTTCGACGTAGAAACTTATACAGTTATTTTTAAATCGTTCGACTTCACAACTTGCAATAAGATTATTTCCCAATTGTAAATTAACGTCGCTGCCGAGATATAAATTATCATTACTTATTATATTGTATGGACATTTGAAATTAATATTTTCAATAGCCGTTGCCCTTAGATAAGCCGGCTTAATAAAACAATCTAAAATTGCTAGTACTAAAGTTTTAATTTCACTGTATAGCTTGTGAATCTGTGGCTCTTCGCTTTGAAAAAGTCGGTTTAATTTATTAACTTGAGGAAGAGCAAAGCTTAAGAATTTTAGATACAATTCATTTAAAGGATCTTGTAGATACATTAAAATTACTTTACCACTTTCGAGATTATCTATATTCGCTTCAAAGGCGAAGTATATCTTAAGGGATTCATACAATTCTAATATTCTGGAAACAACGCATTCCAATGATAACCAACGAGTCTGCGACGACGGATGGAAAAGTTCATATGGCTTGTATTCCAATAATTTTAGAATATCTTGATATTTTGCCACCCTTTTTGGACTATTTTGAATATAGTTGTAAATATCCCGACACATTGTTTCAACAATTGGAGGAAGTTTTAAGCAGGCGTAAGATGCACAGAGGGCAAATGAATGGCAGACACATTTAAAAACTAGGTTTGGGCAGTCACCCTTTAGCAAAGAAGCAACCGAATTTTTACTGCGAGTCATATTATTTGCTCCATCCGCCGCAAACCCGATTAATTGTTTTTTATAATCAATATTCTTTTCAATAAAGTTGGTTATAATTGTCGAATGCAATGTTTTTGCATCCGCAGCAATAACTTTCAAAAGATCAAAACAAAAATCATAAATCTTAAAATTAATACATATTCTTACCACCGTGCTTAAGATTTTTGTTGCTGATAAGTCAGTTGATAATTAATTAATTAATTAAAAAGTACTCAAATTTTTAGTACAATTATAAATTATGTAAATTTCAGATTGAAAATACATTAAAATACTTTTTTATATAAAACATCGAAAATCGGGGAAAAGTGTCATAATTAGATCAAAAATCGGTGTATCGTAAATAGGTTTAAAAATCGTGAGAATTACGATAAATCGGTGTTTCTGGCAACACTGGAACTAACTCTGATAAAAAGAATTTCCGATAATCCAGCATATCTCTCTCATCGTCATCGTCAACGGTAACTTGTTTTTCACTTTTGTTACATTTGGATTATATGGATTATAAATAAAAAAATCATTGTTCAACGGTATGTTGTTTACCAAATTGTGATCTTCTGCGAAATTATTTTTTTTTGGAATTTCGCATCAGAGGTACAGGGTGTTAACTTAGATACTAAATAAACGAAGAAAGTAAATTCGTTCAGATCGTAATTACTGACGTTTAAAGTTTGTTAGAAACAATAGTGCTGTCTTTTACACATACCTACGCTGTAGTTTACCTATCGATTTCCATGTATTGATTGACTATTTTTTTCAAAAAAGAAGTAGAACTTGAAAAGCGAAGAAGATTCTATACCGAAGTAAATCTATTTCTTTAGACTTAAAATTATTTTTTAAGAAAATGCAACACATAGTATCAAGGCCTACACATAAATGATGAAAACCAACAGTCATTTACGGGCGGCGACTTAGATTTGCGGATTTCGTTTGTGGATTATGTGCATGGGGATTTTGATCCTGGGGATTTTGTTTCTGGAGATTTTGTACTTGGGGATAACGAATTTGTGGATTTTTTAAATTGTGGGCATTTTGTTTTTGGAAATTTTGAACTTGGGTATTATGTCGGTTTCCCAGTTACAGAATCTAAGCACGGATCATGAAAATAAAACACAGTAACATTAAAAACGGCAAGAGTACGATAACTTAGGCGACAAGATATTATAACGGAATTTTTTAGAACATTTAAAAATAAGCATTTTTTACTATGGGAGGGGGGTCTATCTCCCCCCGTTTAGGCAGGAGGGGCAATTTAAAAAAATTATTAATTAAAATGAAAAAAAAATCTTAAAAAATAACGGTGATACTTACAATTAAATTGTATACATTTTTTTAAAGCCAACATTCTGTTCTATTAGCCAGTTTTTAAATCAAGTCAAAACTATGCGTAGTTTTTGAAAAATTTAATTTTAAACTCAAAATTTGAGTAAAAAAATGCCCCCCTGCAACCCCCCTGCTTGGGCACACTATAGGATTTGGGGTGGGTGCAAGTTGGAGTGTATGCAAGGTGGGGAGCGGCAAGATGGGGTGCATGCAAAGTTTCTTTTGCATTTAAATAAGCTGGATTTAAGAAAAATTAATTTACCCTAGGTATATCTTAATCCATATTCGATTATTACTATCAAAATAAGACTACGTTAATACTTAAGCAAGAAAAAAGTAATTTAATTAAAATATTTTGTTTTGGTAATTTTCTCAAGAACTAGAAGACATCAAGTCATCTAGTTTTCAGTTTTTGATCAAAAACAAATAAGAGCAATAAATTCTAAAAAAAAATAGTAGATAATCTGAAAGTTTTGAAAAATTACACTTTAAACCTTTTTTTTAACTTTTTTTTGCACAAATTTAGGCTTTAAAACAATTTTTTTCAAAAACTATGCATAGTTTTGACTTGATTTAAAAACAAGCTAATAGATAGTTGGCTCTAAAAAAAGGTATAACACTTAATTGAGGGTATTACCGTTATTTTTTAATTTTTTTTTTCCATTTAATGTACATATTTTTTTAACTGCCCCTACCGCCTAAACGGGGGGAGATAGACCCCCTCCCAAAGTAAAAAATGCTTGTTTTTAACTGTTCCATACAAATCCGTCATTAAACTTTGTCGCCTAAGTTATCGTACTCTCCCCTTAAAAACATTTTTATATAGGTACCCATCTCTTTTTCCATTCCTGTTTTATTTGTGTGTATTTGTTGTCTTTTTTCTTTACATTACTCACCAGATTTCCAAAATGCTGAAACAGAAACTAAGTGATTTAAGTAGAGACTAAATAAATAGACCATCAACTTGCTACTTCTGTTGCTAATTCTCATTGCATTAGACTTGTGAATAGGTGATAAGCTATTCTTACCTCTTTCAACCTAGCTAGTGTGTTGCTTTTAAAGGCTTAACTACATAAACCAAAAAGTACTTTGGTACAAAAGTAAAAATATTTGTATTCTCGCTAGCTCAGTGGCTTTGTGAAAAAGAATATAACATTTTTTTCTTAAACCAAAATTTAAGCTTAATACATCATTTTCATAAGTTTTCCAGTCAGAAACACTGTTCGAACTATATCTTGTCTTATAGCGAAAAGGAAAAGTCTGTCAGGGAAAATGTTAACTACAATTTTTCTGAAAATGCATTGGGGCTTATTCATATATATGTTTGCTAAACTATTTAGGCTATTCAAAAATAAATTCAAAACTAAATTCAGGGCTAAACCTGCAGTTATTAGCCAAATTTCATATTTTTGGTGAAATAAAAAGCTGAAAAATGTCGATTGATACCGCAATATGGATATTTTATATAAATATTCCCGGTAAATTGTAGGACTTTATTGATTCGGCTTTTTATAGTAACACAAATAAATAATTTGATGCAGTATATTTTAGATAATACATTAGTTAAGTTATTGGTTAAGATATTACTGTTGAAATAAGTATAACATAAATATATGAAAAGTATTTATACTCGCTCGTATATACAAATAAATAAATAAATAGTCTAAAAAACCTTAACCTTGTTACACTCTTTCTCCACACATCCTTTCTTGTTTTGGTTGTTCCTGCCATCTATCTGTAACTTAGAGAAAAAGAAGAGAAAAACAAGTTCACCACGATCTACTGTTATAACTTCTCCCGTCAATAAATAGACAAACAAAAATGTTTTGCTAGAATTAATTTGAATTATATTTAGTATTTTACTAGATATAAAAACGACAAGATGTTAGTAAAATTAAAGAAAGAAATTTATGAGAATTAAAAATACATATTATGGCAACGCTGTGCTTTGCTTGAGTCGTGAATAAATAAGCTCGTAATTTTAATCGTTTTTACTTAAGTTTTCATCATTTGAAAAATCGTTTTGATTCATTTATTTTGTGTTCATATTGACTGTTAATGTGATTATTGCTATTTATTTGGCTGCGCGTATAAAGTGCTCATTCTTAAACTTGCTACTCTTGGCGATTCCTTATTTTCGCTCAAGCTTGGACTCTTTGTTTATTTATTTGTTCTTCCCTGCTGGATTACAATAAATACAACACATCATAAACTACCTGTCATCATATTTTTACATCTGTACTTGTTTCTGTCATCAATCAAAACCATCTGTTATCTGTCATCGACTACATTACCGAATCATCTACATATGGGTTTGTATATTTGATAACTGGAATACAAATTTTCGCAGTACACTAAGAACCAACATTACTTATTTAAATTTTTAAACAATTAATTTTCCAACATCATTTAAATAAAAAAAAGTAAAAATCAACATCAACATCAGCTAAAAAGGAAAAGTAAAATCAAAACAATATGTCTATGTGCTCAAGCTGCGATAAAGTTGCCGATTATTTGATTGACAATCATAGGAACGACAATCGAACTAAGTCAACCAAATAGACACAATACAATAAGGGATCATATTGCAATACTGACCCATCGTAGTGCAACTATGTCAACGTCAAGTGTGGCATATGTTGATCATAGAGGAAATATATTATCTAGAGTCCCGACCGGTACCCGTCCTACCTGAAACACCCTCAAATTTTATTTGAGGTGAACTCTCTCAAATTCGAGGTGAACTCTCACAAATTCGCTATCGGTGAATACATGTGAGTGGGAAAAAAAAAACAAAATGGGGTTTGGGCTAAAATAGAAACTTATGGAATTTTTGTGACCTGTCAAAAATGACAATCAATTTTGCAAAACAAAACAATGGATTTCGGATTTGAAGAGTAAGTTTTTGTTAATTGTTTTGATATTTAATATAATTTGATATTTTTCAGACCAAAATTCCTTATAATGAAGAAAGTATATATACA